>SNQJ01S0046508.1:48714-72258 GCA_010110895.2 Picea sitchensis
AGTATTCACACCATTAAGACTTATGGAACAACCTCTGACCATATCATGGATTCTCCTTTTGGTTCTAGTGGCTAGCTAGACCAAACTTGATTTTCCAAGCCTACTTTTCTCCAAATGTAATCTATCCACTATTTTAGGATCAATGTAACAATGAATTGCTCCTGAATCAATTAAAGTAGCAACAATATTATTAATGATATTACCTTCCACCTCGATCATATTGGATTGGTACTCTTCTTGTCGATCATCTAAGGCTGCATAAATTCTTCCCATGTCTTCTACTGTTGTAGCCTCTTGGATGTTGTGCACGGTCTTCACTCTGTCCTTTCTATGAGGAAAATCCTTGTACATGTGATCTTTTTTGCATACCCAACATTGGATGGGTGGTCTTCCCCTTTTTCCCAAGGAGTATTCTTTCTTGGATCCTTAGCATATTGGTCTTAATGATTTTTATTAGACTAATTTTTGTTGAAAGGAGGTTTGAATCCCTTCTTCCTTTGATCAGAGTTCTGCTTCTTCTTATACTTCCAAGATTTCTACATGGACTCTCTACCTTTTCCTTTCTCATATAGGTACTTAGCCTTCCTGATGGTCTCAGTCAAAGTCTTGGGTTCATCATATTGAATCTTCTCTTTATAAAAGGATGGTAGTCCACTTAAAAACCTCTATACTTTCACCTTCTAATATTTTATAAAACCCACATACTATACTATCCCCAAGAACTTCCTTTCATACTCCTCCATGGTCATGCTTCCCAGCCTAAGTTAAAAAAACTCCTACATTTTCTTGTCATAGAAGTGTTCTGAAAGGTACTCCTTCTAAAAATATTTCTTGAACTGCTTCCAAGTGAGCCTACTCTCATCAATGCGCTCAACTTTCTTTAGCTAATCCCACCATATAAAATATTTCCCATGTAAATGGTAGGTGGAAATCTTGGCTTCTAGGTTTTATGAATAGTTATGCAATTGAAAATATCTCCTAAGTCCAAGAAACCATGCCTCGTCATCATCTTCCCTTTCTCTTTCACCATCAAAGGATGGTGGATTAAGCTTCCTCAACTCTCCTTGCAAACTGTCCAATTCATGTATTCTTCTTTGGTGCCTAATAGGAGACACCTATGTAATAATCATGGAGTCTTCATATGCATAAGACCTTATTTCTGAGTAAGGAGGTGAGTGGTTTCGATGAGTTCTGCTAGCACTTCTTGCATAACCAACTCTCTTGTGGTTATCTCTTCTTTCATGATACATGCCTCCTTCCTCTTTTTTTGAGACATTATTTGTTTGGATTTGCAACTAATTTAAGATCTACATCACTCGATCATTTATTTTACTTTGTTCTCTCATCAACCTCTCATTGTTTTCTTTGTAACTCCGCACTTCTATTTTCAGGCTTCTATCAATGTTTATTGCTCCCCTATGCCCTTGTGTCCTTTGGATTTTGTCTCTGCATTACCAACTCTGGCACTATGACCTTTGGCCTCCTTATCATGGCTAGAAATTTCCTCTCCTTCCCATTTCTCAAATAAACATTCTGAACTGATATGTTTAAACCCCTTAATTCTGCAAAATGTGCAAGTGACCATTTTGTTAGAATTAAGCATATGATAAACAAAATTTGCCAAACAATTCTATAGGTCCTTTTTCTTCTGTATTCATGAAGAATATATATACTATTATGCATCATATAACACTTCCATGTTATCCCTTAGTCGATACAAAATTCAATTATGCAAAAGCGCTTCCTTCAAACCACTTGCCCAAGTGACCATGACTTGAAATCGCGGGCTTAATCCTTCCTTAGCGCTTTGCTTCATGTTCTTCCACACGGTAACTTGCACGAACAACATACCGAGGGCTAGGTTACGTCCCATGACCTTTTTACCTTATCACGAGACCAGCACTGGGACCAAGTCCTCCAGATTTTGGCCTTCGATTGTTCTCTATTATCAACTTCCAATTTCCCCCGGAGTTGTACTTCGTCGAATTCTTCAATAACTCCACCAACAAAAATCAGACGTTGAGACTTGATCTCCCATTGAATGGATGGCCCTGCCCCCAGTTGGAGGATTCAATGGAAATCAATGGTTGTGACTTAATCAAACGTTGAGATGGATGGTTGTTCACCAATTCGAAAATTCGGCGCTTCAGGGCTCCGAGACATTCAGTTTATGTGTCTCTCAATTCCCCCAAAGTGAAAATGATTTGAAGTACTTACCCTACTCCTCCTACTTGATCCAATAGTTTAGAGAGTTCCTGAAGGGACCCTAGGTCAATGGGCTGCGTAGCTTCGCGACTTCGGACTTCAACACTTTTCACTAACAGAAACTTGGAAACCCTTGAAGTCACATACTCCTGGAGCTGACGTGACACGTTGACATCACCTAGAGTGACATTGACTCGTGGCACGTGTGCCACGTGCTACTAAAAATAAGACAGATCAGGGTCTAAAAGGTGTTGAATCCGGGTGACACATGTCCCTGCACAACCCCCTTCCACGTGGCACATGCCATGTCATCAATCGAATATGGGACTCCATAGCTCCAGGCTTCAGAATTTTCCAAACTCCAATACACGCTACCTCTCGAATAGCCTAACATTGAACTGAAATTGATGGCTCACACTTCTCCCATGGCTAACGACTGTGATTTACTTCAGGGATTCTCACTCAAGACAACCCACACACTCCTGAACGTCGAAGTGGTGAGGTTCTGAAGCTCTGAAACCTTATTATCCTTCCACCCTTGCTATATATGATGAACCAAAACAACCCCGAAGTCCTCCCTTCCTTCTAATGGTCGATGGGACTTCGAGACTCTGGGTTATATCAGTTCATCAAATTTTAAAACTCCAGAAGTGAAAACACTCGAAGCAGTCAATGCCGAGTGACCACGATCAACGACGAAAATCCCTTTGTGCCTCCCATAAGATTGGATGGTTGATAGGGTTTCACGACTTTAACCTTCGACAGTTCAGGCCTTGCCTGCCTACCAAGATCATCAAAGCTACACAGTTTTGAGGTCCTTCCTTCCTTGCTTGGATTCGATCGACGACTGATGATCGATCAACCAGATCCGATGACTAGGAATTAATTATTACCCCAACATTCTATTTACCTCCATCAGAAGAAACCTGTTCACTTTCCCTCCGATCCAACGATCCATTTCTCTCTTGATCCCACGGTGGAAATCGTTCCTGAATTCAAAAGGGATGGTCACGATCCTTCAATCCCTTACTCACAATGATTGAAACTTCTTTTATGCTTAGAGTTAGAAGTTATTCTTGGAAATACATTTCTTCTACATTCATTCCTTTCCATTATTTATTGTTTATTTCACATTCCTTTGATTTGTTGATCTTCTTCCATTACTTGAATATTCTCCTTTGAAGGCTTGGCACTTCTGATGAATTCTGCATAACTCATTGGTTTTTCTTCTTTCATCATGGAGCTTGATTGTTTCTCAAAATGAATTTTCTCTTATCCTATTCTAGTCTTGTCATAGCATGGACTTTGACTATTGCGAATGTCTTCTAGCACTTGAGAGATTTTCAAGTTCTTGTTGATCATGTTGACTTCAACCCTCAATGGCATGATTTTTTATTCAAGCTTCTCACAATCTTATTCTTTGTTTATCATCTATATCTTGATTACTTGTTTCGTTCTCTTTGCTTATTCAAGTTGGGTTTTCAAGGAATGATTTATTCTTCAAGTCTTCTTTCTTGTTTACAGAATTTTACTTCAAGCTTGTTTAAGTTGTCAGATCTTTCCTTAAGATGACTTGTCAAAATAATTTCTATAATTTCTGCTTCTTTTACCTTGATTTTTAAATGAGCAACTTCTTTGGAATTTTGATAACTCTCCTTTATTTTGATCAATTCTTCCTTGAATGAATTGATTTTCTTCCTTTCTCTTTTTAGCTCACTTAAGGCATTGTTTAGTTCTACTTCAAGATATACCTCACCTTTTTCATAATCTTCTTCTTCATTTTCATGGGTTCCTTTCAGAGTTTCCTTTTCCATGAAGAGCACTCTTTTTGAGTCATTGTCACTATCATCATCTTCGTCATATGAGTAACTGTATTCTCCTGAGTATAGGATTTTCTTGAAGATTTTTCTTTTATCTCGTTTCTTGTTTCCATTTTGATATTTCTTTTCTTTCTTTTGAACTTCTTCTTCATCACTATCTGAACTCTTAGCATAAGGACATTTGGTGGAAAAGTGGCCAATTTTACCACAATCAAAGTCCTTTAGGGGAAGAATATAGTTGTACTTTCCAGTTCCTTTCTTCAACTTCATCTGAATCATCATTGCAATTGAGGGTTGACTTTGAATTTTTCTTATTATTTAGTGTATTCTTGTATGTTTTGAAAGTTGTTTCATTCTTGGATGGATTATCCTATTCTATCCTCATTCCATAATTTGTAAGTATCCCATCTAGCTCATCCATGCTCAACGTAGCAAGATCTACTCTTTCTTCTAGGGCTGAAATATTAGGATCAAATCTCATTGGAAGAGACCTTAGTACCTTTTTAACAATCATTGAACCTTTGATTTATTCTCCTAATACTTTAATAACATTCACTATTTTATCAAATCGTAGAAAGCAAGTTGCAATATATTCATCTTACTTCATTTTCAATTATTCAAATTTACCTCTATAAGTTTGAATATTGGCCTCCTTGACTTTGGCATCTCCTTTGTAAACATTTTGAAGTGTGTCCCACATTTCATTTGTAGCATAACCTTGACATATATTGAATCAACTAGGGTACTCAAAATGGCATTTGTAGTCTTTGAATTGTTTTCATAAAGTTTATTTCCATATTTATCTGTTGGGCGAGTGACAAGTGCCTTGTATTCATCTACTATTGTTTTCCAAACATCAAATCCATGTGCCTACAAAAAAAAATTTAACCTTCTATTCCAGAAGGCATAGATTTAACCATCAAATATTGGCGTTCCTTTATTAGTGCACTCCATGATCTACCTTCCAGTGGTTATAATTTTTTTGAAGGACCTACTTTGATATTGATTGTTGGAATATTCTCCAATACTGAGAGAGGGGGTGAATCAATATTGAGAAATTTTTACCACTTTTAAACAGAACATGTAATCATCGAATTATCAACAATTTATCACTTTATTATTGCATTCGATATATCATGAACAATGCATAACATATAACCACAGATACACAGTACACAATAATTTTACATGGAAACACAACTATGAAAAAACCACAAAATGCTTTCTTATATATCATAAGATTACATTCATAGGAAGCACAAACTTCCAAAATTCTTCAGCACCAACTAGAAGGAGGAACCAACCCCCTGTTTACAGGTTCCAACCTTAAGGAAGCTACAACTTGCTAGATTCTCTAGCTCCAATTGGAAGGAGGCTCAAACCTCCTAGTTTATAGGATCCAACCTGAAGGAAGCTATGCCTCCCTATATTCTCTAGCACCAATTGGAAGGAGGATCCAACCCCCTAATTCACAAGATCCAACCCAAAGGAAGCTATGACTCCTTGTATTCTCCATCACCAACAAGAAGGAGGCTCCAACCCCCATTCCTTGCCCCTTCCTTCCTCCCTGAAATATAAATGGAGACTCAAATTGTCATTGCAACTGTCACTGTCATTGATAATAATACATCATCATCAACCTGCCACTGATACTGATACATCATCATCATAAAAAATGGACACAACATAATTGATACATCATCATCAAAAATAAATCCAACAAAACCTGTACATCAACATTATCAAAACTATATCAACCACAATTGATACATCAACATCATCAAAACTAGATCCACCACAACTGATACATCAACATCATCAATATAGGTCAACTTAGAAATTATGTCCACATAGATATCCTAGGTCCACATGGGTCCACATATAAACACCAAGATCACTTCTTAAATTTATCCCGAACACCTGTTTGGGACTAGTTTATGGATTAGTCACAAACCCTAACTTCCAACAAGTATAACTATGTACCTCTAATGAATAAAGGTATGAAACTTTTACCTAATACTCTTCTATAACTTCTCTAAAATGCCTCCAAGTTTCGCTCCTTGAATCGTCCCCAAAAAGGAGATATAGTGAATATGGAAGACCTTCTTGAATTCTGGCCTATTCTAGGGAGTGAACTTGTACAACATGCCACGCTGTCAATAATTTATATCTAATTATGAAACTAACAAAAAAATACTACAGACTATAATCTTTCCAATTCAATTGGTCTCACAGAATTTGGATCCTCTATGAATAATTTATGATTGTTTTACCTGAAACACCTATTTCATATTAGTTACAGGACTAATCAAAAACCCTATCTTCAATAGTGTGTATCTCCAAATGTAAAATGACCCAGAAGCTAAAATTAGTACCATAGGTACCTTGATATGTCGTCTCAATAGCCTCCAAGTTTAACTATCAAAATTATTCTAGAAATAATATTATAACAAAAATGGTAAGATGACCTTTAAAAAACATACCTTAGAACACATCATCACAAGACTTCATCTTCCCTTAGAATTTTTCCCTTCTTAACTTCATCTTCCCTCTGAAATTCGCTACCAATATTGTGCTAAGAGATCATGAGATTAAATTTTGAAAATCATAGGTTCTTAATCTATATGTATACCCTTCCAAGCACCTTCTTTACTTGACCTTGAGCCAACTTATAAATTCTTGTTTGCAACAATGTATACTCCTTTACTTGAATTTAGGGCCAAGTTGCAACTTCTTGACCTTATATTTGTGGCTTCATCTTTAAGAGGGAATAACTCCTTAACTCTGAGGAGCCTCATGACATGCCACCTACTGTTGGAGACTTCTTCAAATACACCCATCACTTCTAGAGGCTTCTAGATTTCTTCTAGGGTTGACATCACCCATTACTTCTAGGGGCTTCTGGGGATTATGTAATTCTTCTAGGGTTGATATCACCAATTACTTCTAGGAGATTATAGGGCTTACATACGTCTTCTAGGGTTGACATCAATGAAAACCAACTTTCCAACATTTTAAGGATGGGATATCTGTCAATCCAGAATGCACTAAGGCCATCATGTAGATCCCATTCCCAAAAAACAAGAAATTGATGCAGTCATTTTTTGGAAAGATAAATTTCATATGAATATTTGTGTCTGAATTTGATGAGATAGTCAAACCTATTTAACACATGATCAAGAAATAAACATAGTTCAAATGGATTTCTATTGAGAAGGAAGATTTCAAGAAATTTAAATTTTCCATAGTGACAACTTAAGCACTACAAATTCTGGACTTCTCCAAATATTTCTTGTTGTATACATTTGTGTCAGGTCATTCTCTTGCAACAATACTCACCCAAATGGACCAACAAGAGAATGGATGACCCATATAATTCATGAGCACTGGAATCCAAGGTGTTGAACTAAACTAGACAATGATGGAAAATCAAGCATTCGTTGTTCACAAAGCCATCAAGCAGTTCATATCGTACATATTAAAGAACCATACCAAGGTAATCGTTCCTCACCCAGCTGTAAGATCTATGTTTGTACAAAAGGAGTTGGATGAAAGAAGAGGAAATTGGATGACAACCTTTCAATAATATGACTTGGAATTTAAGCCTGCAACTATTGTCAAAGGTCAATGTCTTTGTGAGCTAGTTATTGAGACCATGGATTCAAAAAATCAGACAAAAAAAGGATGGCAAGAAGAACCGATACTACACACACAACAAACTTCCTATGTGCCAACACTATATAATTCATGGTATAACAATCTTAAGAAATATCTACAGCATGACACTTTCCTTGAACACCTTAATTCCAAGTAGAAAAGAGTGATGAGATTAAAATATGAAAAATACTAGTTAGTCCACGTGCTATGGGGAAAATCCCCCTATACTGGGTCTAAGGTAAAGGCAGAGCACTAACTCCCTTAAAATATTGTTCTACCCTTAAGATACCCCGAAACCATCTAAAAAAGGTGATGAGAGAGAGGAAAGAGGGTTAATGAGTGCACCTTTAGTCCTTGAGGTTGGTGTAGACCTCTTTCGCTTGTTGTCGTCTCCTAAATCGTGGATCTCCTCCCAATGATGACTTGAAAAAGATTAGGAATACAATGAAACAACATATTCAATATCTAATGATCACTTTCAAATTTTATACATAGATATAAATGCATAAATCAACAAAATCATACAAACATAAGATTTTGGGACAAGGACGAACTCTTTTATTCAATTTCAAGACAAAAAGGATTACAACCTTTGTTGGGCACCTCTCCATGAACCAGGTTTGGGATCCTCTATCATGTTTCCAAGTGCATCAATCCCACATTATCTTCTCACAACCAACTTATCACCAAGGGAAGGAGGAAGGGTTGCATAAGGAGAAAGGCTGGAGGGGAAGGTTGAGGCTAAAACTCAAAATGAGATGCAAATCTTGGGATAAGAAAGGGAAGGTATTTTGGAAGAGTTTTCTTATTCTCTTGATTATGTTCATAAATGACACTCCAAAACCTCTTTTTATATGAGAAAAATATGGTTATTCGGTTTGGGGACAGGCTAGAAGGGGTAAAATGGTTGGAAACCCTCCATAGCCCATAAACTCTGTCGAATTATGTGCAATTTTATATTTTTTACAACTTTTGGAGGTAAACGCAAGATATATAGCATGCAACATGCATGTGTACATAGACTAAAAGCATGAAACACATGTGTGTACATAGGATATTAGTTCAGCAGGGCGCGTACACTCTCCAAAAAATGGTTTTTTAAGAGGAATCCTCAATACTATTCTGGCAAAGTATGCAAAAGGAAGGGCCAATTTATTATATATATAGATACGGGATTTTGGACTATAATAGATGCCCCCTAATGTGTGACATCAGAAGAGAAATTGATGGATGAAATACATTACAATAAATTTACCAGTGGGAAGGCACATAGTTGAGTGAGCCCCAGACGAGTGTTCATGAGCGTGTCATATGAAAAACAATGATAATATCTCTGAGGATGGAATACCCATGCTCAAGATGAACTAAGCATGGCTTCCAATCAAGTACAATGCAGATCCATGTCATATATGACTACTAGAAAAAATATTAATTTCCATATAAAGTGTTTCCACGAACAATACACAACGGATCTACATCTCAAGATCCTCTGAAGATATACAAGTACAATATGATAGGCATATTCAAGAAACATTGATGCATGTGGTTGGAGATGAGGACTTCATAGCTCTAGCAACAACTTCAAGATATTCAACTCGAGTAGGAGTAAAATAGGAGTGTAAGACTCACTACCCCGAGGTCTTCGATGTGTCGTCGGGGAAAGACTAGAGAATCTCGATCATTATGCACAAAACTCCATTGATTTTGAATTTGAAATTGACTGGACTCTCAGGATGGTTGACTCATGAAAGTCAAGATATAAACTGCAGAATGGTCGACTCAGGTTGGATAAAACTTCCCTTGGAAAAAAACACAAAAAAATTACGAGACTCGGGCAACGTAGTATTGACATAATTTTATGATATAAGAGGCACCACAAACTCTCCATGTGTTTGGAAGAGTAACCAAATAGAAGAGGACACAAATATATGTAACAAGAAAATATTCCTAAGATCATACTAGATCCCAATGCTTGGCGAATAAACAGAGGGATGTGATTTTTCCAAGGGAGACTATCTTGTTTCCGATAAAAGAGAATGTATATCATGTCCCCTATTTTTGGAATATTTAATTTTTTTTCCTTTTTTCAATTTTTAACGAGCTTGAAAAAGAATAAAAAATATTACGTTACAAAGGAGGAACGAGTGTCACGTGCAAGAAAACTAGTTCCAAGCACATGGAACATACTGATGCTCAGTGAAAAGAGACGTGCAGGATATGGACACTCGGGAAAATTCCTCCATGGGTCAAGGTGTCAAATCGTGAGGGAAAATGTGTTGCAAGGCTTCCATTTAAGGAATGCTTTGAAGGTTCATTTAATAGCAACAGGAAGCTGGCATTAGGCCAAAGTCGCAAGGATGAGACATGCGAGGCGATTATGTATGACACAACAAGACTCCTTCCATGTGGAGTTTTACGAGCCTAGAGAAGGTAAGATCGATGGTTTTTCACATTTAGAGAGTCTGAAAAACACTAAAATAAGACCAAAGAGAGTTCATTTTTTGTAATTGGTCCAATCAATTCAAAAAAGGGTTAAACTTATACCGAAAATACATCTCTTCAAAACCATTTTAATGAGTGTGACAGAGACAATATCACTCGGCTATATTTTCAATTTTAAGGAGTATGAAAAGAGCTTAAATATAGAATCACAACCTTTTTCTAAGTTTAGTCTCCTTAGCCCAAAAAAGTATAAAATATAACTTAGGAGAACTCTCCCGGTGAGACATATCTCTTGAGGTGTACCTTTTTCCTGGATAATCTATTGAATGGAAAAATGGTTAAACTTATGCCAAATAGATATTCCTTCTAGACCAATTAACGAGTGTGAAAGGAACAAGGTCACTTGACGATATTTTTGTCAGTGTTTCATGGAAACCTACATAGGGGACCTAGCTAAAGCATACACAAACAAAACTTATCAAGAAAAGGAAGAGAGATACAACATGAAGAATGAGAATCAATGTATATTATGATCTAATCAATGAGTGAGTGATCTTCACTCATATATGCAATGGCATCCTATAATTAGGAATGCATGCATAATAGTGATGGTATAAAATTAGAAAGTCTAAAATAGAACTTGTCAGTTAACTCCCACTGAACTATTGTGCCGAAAATAGAAATTTCTCCAACACCCCCCCTAAACATCACTATGGAGTAAAAAATGAGTCACGACGACTAGGCTATATTAGGTACTCATGTACAATTCAACTAATTAATACTAAATAAAAGTGAGGAAAGAGGGAAAACCACGTGGGAACAAACCCCCCCCTCAAAAGATAATGTATCAAAACAAGAAAATGGTAGTTGCTAGGCAACTGTGTTCTTCATTGCAAGACGATCCCTCAAAGTATGAAACTTCTTCTCACTGAAAGTCTTCGTGAAGATGTAGAAATATTTATGGATCTGATGAATTCCTTTGGCAACCAGTCTAGCCTTGTACCTCTTGATCCTGTGGACCCATCTGCACCTGAAAATATTCCTTTCTAGTGGAAGTGGAACCAGATGCGAAGTCTGATTCTTTAGGAGTGATTCATATTCCTTTTGCATGGCTTCTTGTCATAATATATTTCCCATATCCTCAGTGTAGAGATGCGGATTAGAATATTGAACCATATAGCAATGCATAGGCATCGTAGGTTTTGAAGTTGAAAGTACATGAGAAGGCTCCTCATGCTGAGATCGATTCCTCCTCGAATCCAATGGATTCCCTGCAAGGATACCTGCTTCCTGAAGTGTGAATTGTGCCTTCTTGGGCATCTATTGAAGCTTCAACACTGGCTTCTTATCTGATTGTACTACCTACTTATTTCCATGTACATAATCTGAGTGTATGGGATCATCTCTGATGTATGAAACTGATGGAAGCACAAGAGTATGTGCATGATGCACTGGAGGTGCATGCAAAGTACTCTCCTTATGTGTAAGTAGAAAAGAGGAGTCATCATCAAAAACCTTGGTGAATTTATACAACCTTGACTTGTGATCCACCTCATCAATTGCAATGATGGAATTGTCATGCATGTCAATTACTGAAACTAAATCTGATGTAAATTCAACCCTTTTACCTTCCTAAGTGATCTGATAAACTGAGAGCAGATTCATAGAAAACTTTGGAACATGAAAAACATTCTCAAAGCTGCCATTATGGAGTTCCACTCTCCCTTCTCCCGCTACTTCTATTGGAGTATCATCCCCCATGATAATAGGGGGTCTTGAGCATGGACTCATAGAAGAGAAAACCTACTTTTTCTCTTCCATATGACGGGATGCACCAGAATCTATAATCCATGAATCAAATGAGGAATGAATTGCAACCAGAGTATGATGAATACCTTTCTTAGGTGCATGGTCTTCTTCCTTTTGCTTCTTGACTCCCTCTAGAATGAAGTTTCCAAGGTTGTTCTGTTGAAGTGCATGTGCCATAATATCGATTTGTTTCTTCATGCATGTGGATTCTTCATGATTCGGTTTATTGGAGTAAGTGCACTACTTTCCCTTCTTCTTATTCTTGGAATCTGAATATTCTTTGGAACTTGAAGAATCGTTAAAGTGTTTGGAATATCCCTCTTTCTCGTTCTTTTTCTCCTTCCTGTTTTGTTTGGATGATCCTTTTTCATCATGCATGGTGAGTACATGTGATTTGGAATCTTTCATGAGGCCCATCTGTATGAGTTTTGTCTATTCTTGTGTGAGAGACTCAATGAATTGAGCCATCGTAGGCATTTTCCAATTTGCGCCCAAAAGACATATGCTAGAATGGAAATTGGAGACATATACAACATATTTTGGTCCTAGATTGGAAAATATTGTTAGAATAAGTTGTTTCTCTTGTGTAGACTTGTCAATACCACATTCACCCAAGCTCAAAATCAAATATTTAAATTTAGTAAAAAAATCTTGTATATTATCAAAACTTTTAAGGTCTAAGGTATTCAACTCTACCTCAAGCATATGACCTCGCATTTCATCCTGCTTTCCAAAGAGTCCTTCCAAGGTGGTATAGATCTCGTTTGGAGTCTTTCATGTGGAAACATGAAACCACAAATCAGTGGAGATTAACTCAAGAAGTAGTCTTGTGGCCTCATCCTTATGGTTCGTCCATCTGGTCTTCTCAAGCGTTGGTGTAGGTTCTATTTCTGTCTCCATCGTCAAATTATACAGTCCTTTTGTTTTGAGTTGGAATGCAGCCTTAGGATTCCATTCAAAATATTTTTATGGTGTGAGTATTATCACACACTTGATTGAATAAGTTGCATCATCTTCATCCCTGCTATTGATTCTGAAAAGATCTTGAAAACCCAGATCGTGGATTCTGAGATATGACTAACGGTGCTATGGCAGCTATATATATGATAAAACATTTGTATCTCCTAAAATATGATGTGAGTTTTGGATATTTTTAGTGAGCATAAGAATCCCTTTGTTATACGTCTTTGGTAAAAAATTTAGCCCGACTCAGATCACCGATTTCGAGATATGGGTATTTTACTGCAGAAACACAATTTTTTGGAGGGTTGTTGAATCGTTGCACCCTAATGAAGGATAAAGTGCAATGATGTTGAATCGTCGCACCCTAGTGAAGGATATAGTGTGAATATTGTGAAAAATTGAATAGTCTCATCCCGGATGAAGAACACAGTGCTACGACGATGCTTGGAAAAATAATTTTTCTTAAGTCTGAGTGCGACCGTTGCACCCTTCGATAGGGATAGGCTGCGACGATTCCAATCATTGCACCTTTCGATAGGGATAGGCCCCGACGATTGCATAAAATAAGTTTACTCAAATCCTCTTTTTCTCTTCTCTGGCTTGTCTGGGTTGCTTCAAGACGCTCGGCTCTGATACCATGTCAGTGTTTCATGGAAACCTGCACAGGAGACATAGCTAAAGCATACATAAACAAAGTTTATCAAGAAAAGGAAGAGAGATACAACATGAAGAATGATAATCAATGTATATTATGGTCTAATCAGTGAGTGAGTGATCTTCACTCATATAGGAAATGACATCCTATAATTAGGAATGCATGCATAATAGTGATGGTATAAAATTAGAAAGCCTAAAATAGAACTAGTCAGTTAATTCCCACTGAACTAGTGTTACTCCCACTGAACTAGTGTGCCGAAAATAGAAATTTCTCCAACACTTTTCATATTTAGGGAGTCTTAAAAGAGCTTAAATATGGACTTTGGGGGGTTTTCTTTTTTCGTAGATAATCTCTAAGGCCACAAAAAGAGATAAAACAAAACAAAGGAGAATGGCCCTTTTTAAAAAATTTAGTCCCTCAGGCCCGAAAAAGGGTTAAACGTACACTTGAGAATACTCTCCTGGCGAACTGAATCTCCTAGAGAATAAATTTATTCATAAATTAACCGTTCGGACTGAAAAAAGGGGTAAAATACAGCCGGACACATGTGCCTTCACATTTTAGTTTGACGAGTGTGAAGGGAAACAAGATCGCTCGACAATCTTTTCAATTTTAGAGAGTCTGAAAAGGGCTTAAATAAGACTCCAGGGGGGATTCTTTTCTTAAGTAATCCAAATGATACCGAAAATAATAAATAATCTCTCGTTATATGTTTCTTTCAAAGTTTAAGTGAGCTTGAAAGACAACAAACCATGCTCTATGGGAGTCCCATGGGTATAGGCTAGAAAAATGATGAAGAAGAAGGATGAGGCTTCAACACAAAGTCATGGCGGGACTAAAAGGAAATCTCATTCCTATGAATTACTTCGGCATGGGAACCAAATGGAAAACAAGGTTCTAACTAGGATTCCCATGGAAGGAAGGCTCTACCACTTAAAGTACAACAAACTTATCAGCAAGGAAGGTTAGTGTCACAATTCAGTGGGGTCAATCCTAAGGCGAAATGAACCAGGAAACGGATAATGAAAAAATGAAAGTAGGGAAAACCTAACCTATATGTCAGTTTTGAGGTCAATACCTATTAGAATGGATCGATATGATGAAAAAATGTCAAAGAAAAAATGTCTCCAATATCCTCCATATAAGGCCAATAACACTCATTCAGAAGTTAATAGATCCAATATAGATAGAAACTTTGTAAAATAAGAGGTTCTAATGAATACAAAACTTGAAAACAACAAACCTGGACTATAAAATATGGTACAAGGCACTGCACAACCTTACGTCTCATGCATAGTATTGGTTCAAGTAGACCTTGTTGCTAGGCTCTGACCAAGAGTCTCTTTGGTAGTCAACCTGAAAAGTCTGCCAAAAGGGAAGAAAACACAAACCATGGTGTAATTCTTCCCACGGTATAGAAACCGTAGTCATGGCTTCAAGGATAGCCTCATTCGAAGGCAATTCAATATCTGAGAAATCATGCGAACTAGGAGGGTTGACAGTCCCAAAGGGTGAAGTAAACTAACCATGTTACATATAATGATGGAGAATCAAAAGCACAAGGGCTTGAGAATATACAAACCTTGAGATCATACTCACAAGGAAACTCGAGATCACTTGGACCAAGAGGGGGAAGCCAGGGCTCCCATGCTCCCATTGGATAAACCAACAGATCAATTGTTGAGACCAAGTCTCGAGAAGGAAAAAATGAGTGAACAATTTCTTTCTCAGGAACAATTGAACATTGAGGATAAGATGCCACATAATTAACTCGTGGCGGGGTAGAGTCTACACGAACACTAGGAGCATATAAAGGGGAAGCCTGAAATAACATCGAATTAGGATGGTGATTATCATATGTCAGTTGGTTGATAGTGACAATGCTTCCATTGCGAGGGAAATGCATCACCTGGAAGAGGGTAGACACCACAACATTCATAACATATACATAATTATGCCAGAGAATCATATTGAAATCTAATGGGCCTTGCACCACTACAACATTAAAAAGGATAGTCTTCCCACCTAACGATATAGGAAACTCAGGAAGAACCCCCAAATATTCACTAGGACATTTGTCAAAATCCAATAGTTCACGTGGAGCAGACACAAGCTTGGGAGAACCCAAATCTTTCCAGGTCGAGGAGGATAAAATACTGGTGGAGGCTCCTTCAACGACAATACATCGGTAAATGTTTTTTGAATTAACTTCAACCCTTATTTGAAAGGGTGCAGAATAAGGAAGATGAGTGCCTAGGTATTGGAAGGGGTGTGCTCGAAGTGAGTGGAATTCCCCCTTGTTCTGAAAGTACTGAAGTGGAAAAGCTAAAAACATAGTTAGTAGACACATCACTCCCCATCAAAAGAGTGGGATCAACCAAATATTGCATTGGCTTGACCACTTTGGTAGACTCGACACTCTCCAAGAGAAGAGTGGGATTTTCTGAAGATTGCATCGGCGTGACCACTTTAGTAGACTCGACACTCTCCAAGAGAAGAATTGGATTGATTGAATATTGCATCGACATGACCATTTCCTCAACCACTGGTTGAATAGGTTGCGAGACAATATGGTCTAAAGGTGCATCACCCACGAAAAGAGGAGTGGGATCGGCCAAGTATTTCATTGGCATGACCACTTCATCAACCAAAGGATGAATATGCTGTGAGACAACATGGTCTGAAGGCACATCAACCCCCAAAAGAAGAGTGGGGTCAGTCGAATATTGCATCATAATGACCATTTCCTCAACCATTGGTTGAATAGACTGTGAGGAAACCTCAGAAGACTCAAAATCATAAGATCTTGTAGACAGGGACCACAATATCCGTGCCTCTGGAATGCTAGGGCACATATGAGTAAGGTTATCTCCCTTGCAAATCTTACAAGGGAACTTAGGCTTACATCCTATCTGTCTAGGTTTCTCAATAGAATCAATGCCCCCAGCATGAATAACAGTGGTTGGTTGCACATCTCCAACATGACTTGTAGAGGTTTGTGATTTCTCTATGACATTATTCGCAGAGGCTACAGACTTGTCACCAGTATGNCAACATGATTTAAAGAGGTTGGGTGCTTGCCCCCAACATGGCTTACAGAGGTTGTTGAAAAATATCCAACATAACTAGCAAAGGTTAGTTGTTTTCCCTTAGCATGACTTGCAGAGGCTAGGTGTTGTTCTTCAACATGACTTGCAGAGGTTGATGACCTATCTCCAACAATGACTCATAGAGGTTGGTTATTTCTTCTTCCCGTTCTTCCTCTTTCTATTTTGTTTAGACTTCCGGTTACTAGTAGCTATACTTTCACAAGAGAAGGTAGAAGGAGGAGGAGAAAAATTTGTTGACAAAGGAACATCAGCATGATGCCCATGAAATAATGTGCTTAACTGAGAAGTGTTAAGAGCATTCAGGACATTTGGAATGGTACCCAACCAAATCGGTAGTCCCACATTCAACCCAAGAATGTACAAAGTGGCCATCAAAGGGACACCAACATTTCCGAAGAAAGGAAAAGCATAATAATCCCCTTGTGAATGGGTTCCTTGGTTGGTATCGTTAGGAACTTTTTCCATGAATATATTATGCATAGGTTCTCCCCTTGCAAGATCACTCAAGTCCATAAAAGTCTCACACATTAACTCGAGCGAACCAGTGTTATAAAAAATATTCTTATAAGGAGGCGACTCCACGTTTCTAAGTGGAATACCAAAAATTCATCACAACCGGTGGAGTGGGAGGTCTACCACCTTAGGTCAGAGACCCAAATAAATGACTGACTAACTCTCTATAGAAAAATAGGGAGCACATATGACACCACTAAGAAGAAAATACTAAAAAGATACAAACCAAACAGACTACCCTTTTGAATGCTTCCAACCTAGGGAGATGAATTCTTGATCGTCCAAAGAATTCACAAAGGAAAATGGTTGGCCAGGAGAAGCAATTACCTAGACCTTTGACCGACGGTACCTTCGAGTGTCACCCAGAGAATACAAAGTCTGCCTCATGTACCGTGATAAACCCCTCACAGTCACATGTTTGTCAACCTATATAATGGAAACTAGGCCACCAACTTGTAATCAACAACAAGGGGGTAAATTCGACAGTCGAAAGAGTGTATGGGAAGGATAACTAAGCTCGAAGTTCCTCCCAAGGCATGAAATGCAACAGGGCCATAATCACTTTTAGAGTACCTTGGATGGATCCAAGTGTCTTAGAGGTTTGACACAAGTCGATCCAGTAACGCTACAAGATTCACCCCCAATACACACTCTCCCAAACGCTTTGTCAGGATCAGGAGTGGATATCTCTGTCACTGTCCTCCATGTGGCCTCCTGTTTGACTCTTGTGTCAGAGGAGCTTCTCAAATTGATTAATTACAAAGTGGATTTTTCACACCCTAGCACAGACACCTAAGTTAAGTTTTAGTTGGCCTTGGAGAGTTTACCTCTACACACCTAATCCAAGGCCCTAGCCTAAGCTATTGGTGAACCCTAGAAAAAGTGTTATTAATATATTTTAGATTAGTGCTTTTGTTTTAGGGGCTTTTCTTACTTAGCGAATGGAAGTGCAATTAATGTTATTTGAGACTCTTGAAAAAATGAAACTTATAAGAACACTGGCAAATATAAATTTACACTAATTCTACAAATAAAAAAGAGATTCAAGCAAAAAGCATGAACAATCCTTCAAACATAAAGATGCAATATTTTCTCCTTTTCATGCAAAATGCACAATGCAACTTTCGAGTGAAACAAAAGAGAAAATGAAAGGATTTTCTTTATTATTTTTCTTTTGGAATGATTTCAAAATGAGAAGAAAATACAACCCTATGATAATTCCTTTTTCTTTTTCAAATAACAATGCAAAGCAGATGCAAAGAAAAAAAGGGACCTAAAAAACTAGTTTTTTTTTTTTTTTCCAATCAAAGCAAAACTAACAAAAGATTCTAAAAGAAACTGCAGAAAACACGATTCATGGCCCCCCATTTTTCTTAAAATTGAAGCTAAAAATAAGCCAAAAATTATTGGAAACACAGAGAGACAAGAGATTTTTTTTTTATTATTTCATAAACAATTTGAGCCTGCAAACTGTCTAAACGCCAAACAATAGAAGCTTATGGAACTCAGGAAGACATGGGAACCATAAGTTTCATGTAGGAAAAGAAAAATATTTTGAAAAAAATCTCCAAAAACACAGAGATGTGTGTTATGCATGACCATCCTGCGTATGTATGCAGGTTGTGTCTAATGCAGAACACGTATGTACATGTGCTCTATAGAGAATAGGACATGTACACCTCTTCAAATTTTCAAAAAAAAAGAAAAAAATTGGACAGACAACTTGGGAAAGGGAAGCTGGTAGGCACCAAGAAGGTGATCAGAGACCCGACTTGACTCAGGACACTGAGAATACTCAGAAACAACTAAAAATTAAACCAAACCAAGATCTCCCACTAAGACCCTAGAGATACTCCCCAGTGGAGTCGCCAATTCTGCTACAGGGAAACCCCCCCTATACTGGGTCTAAGGTAAAGGCAGAGTGCTAAATCCCTTAAAATATTTTTCTACTCTTAAGCTACCCCAAAGCCATCTAAACAAAGTGACGAGAGTGAGGAAAGAGGTTTAATGAGTTCACCTTTAGTCCTTGCGGTTGGCGTATACCTATTTCACTTGTTGTCTCCTCCTAGATCGTGGATCTCCTCCCAAATTTGACCTACAAAATATTAGGAGTACAATGCAACAACATATGCAATCTCTATTGATCTCCTTCAAAGTTTAGACATAGACATAAATGCATAAATTAGGAAAATCATACAAACATAAAATTTTGGGACAAGGACAAACTCTTTTATTCAATTTCAAGACAAAAATAATTACAAACTTTGTTGGCAACCGCTCCACGAACCAAGTACGGGCTCCTCTATCGTGGCTCCAAGTGCATCAATCCCACATTAGCTTCTCGCAACCAACTTATCACCAAGGGAAGGAGGAAGGGTTGCATAAGGAGAAAGGGTGGAGGGGAAGGATAAGGATAAAACTCATAATGAGATGCAAATCTTGATCTAAGAAAGGGAAGGGATTTTAGAAGAGTTTTCTTATTCTCTTTCTTATGTTCATAAATGACACCCCAATATCTCTTTTTATATGAGAAAAAAATGGGCTATAAGGGGTAAAATGGTTAGGAAACCCTCCATAGCCCGTAAAATCCACTGAATTTCATGCAATTTATATTTTTTGCAACTTTTGGAGGTAAATGCGGGCTATTTAGCATGCAACATGAGTGTGTACGCGGGATAACTAGCATACAACATGCATGTGTATGCGGGAAATTAGTTCAGCAGGGCATGTACACTCTCCAAAAAATGGTTTTTTAAGAGGAAGCCTCAACAGTATTTTGGCAAAGTATGCAAAAGGAAGGGCCAATGCCTTGTATGCACAGATAAAGAATTTTGGACTATAACACCACGATATCCTTTTCAAAAGTAACTATGATGGAGTTCTCCTCATATGCTTGGAGAAACAAGATGTCGACAAAGTCCTCAAGGATCTTCATGATAGACTAGCTGGAGGACACTTCATGGGATAAAATACATCTCATAAAATTATGAGGGCTTAATATTATTTGCCTGTGGTATTTAAAGATTCCCATGCTTACTGTCACAACATGTTCCAATCCAACATGTTGCATTCTAAGAATAATTCAAACAATGGGGTTTAGACATCCTTGGTGAGATCAACCCTCATTCATCCAGGCAACATAGGTATATTCTCACAACCACTGATTAATTCACATGATAGATAGAATCCATACTACTAACTAAGTTAAACAAAGAAGTCTTGATTATTTTTTTGGAACTGCACATTATTACCATGTTTGTAGTACCCACTACCCTTATTTTTGATAATGCTACTTATTTCTTGTCACTGAAATTCAATGAGTTTTCTTAATAAAAGAGAACTATTTTGAAATATGCATCTAACTATTACCCCCAAGGAAATGGCCTAGTTGAATCTACCAACAAGAACCTAACCTGCATCATGAAGCGAACTGTAGTAGATGAACAGAGAAATTGGCATATCGCTTTGCCCAACACTCTTTGGGAAGATAAGGTCACTCCAAAAGAATCTATAGGGACCTTCCCATACTTTCTTGTTTACATGAAGGAATATATCCTACCCCCAAACATCTTCCTACACTCCCTCCAACTCACACATCATTCACGTAGGAGAGAATGTCCCACCATCTAGAAATGAATAAACACTTTGGTTAAATTGAAAGAATATTGAGCCAAAGCCAAAAAAAAATTGATTCTCACCAGCAGGCCATAAAATGATGGTTTGATAAGAAATATGTTGGTGAAAAGGACTTTCAGGTTGGTGACTTAGTTCTGAAATGGGACAAGCCACATGAGGATAAAGGGAAACACTCTAAGTTTCAACAACTATGGCTAGGCCCTTTCATGATTAAGGAAAAGATTGTCTTGGGAACTTAAATATTGAAAAACCTTAAAGGGGATCTAGATATCCTCCCTGTTAATAACCATATTCTCAAACACTACATTAGTTATCCTTTCAAGGTATCCCCCCTATACATAAATAAAGGATTCAATCCTCCCATATTTTTGATCTTTCAGTTTGATTTTCCTTTTGGTTTTATGTGTTTGTTTCTCCCTTATGATTTTTATTTTCATGTTTTTTATTCTCTCTCTCTCTCTCTCTCTCTCTCTCTCTCTCTCTCTCTCTCTCTCTTGATTTTTTCCTCCTCAAATTTCCCAGAATGTTTGGTGTCATGAACTTGAACATTGATCATGAGTGTGGTATATTGGTACCCAAGGAGCCTGGAAATTTGCATTTTGTTTCTAGACATAACTTTATATGCTCCCCATATCATGTGCATGTCTCAATTTTATATTTTGCAGAGGAACATGATTTAGTAATCAAGAGAAAATTATTTTGTAAAGGTAAAGTCTTGGGGAAACGAATTATGGCTCATGTGGGACATGCAAGTATCTCTAATAGGGTTATGGACGGTCATTGGCAGCGGAGCAAGGCTTGTGACATTGGGGTGACTCCATACGGGCTATGGACGCTCGCTGGAAGCAAAGCAACACTAGAGAAATGCAAAATCAACTTGTATTTTCAACATTCCCGATGCATAACTTCCTTGGAGTACCTCACTTTCCTCCCAGAGATGACTCAACTTAAAAATATATCATTGTGACTAACTAGCTCTAGGCATGGATATAAACTCTTTCCTTCCATATTCAAGTCTATCTCATGACATTATACACTTTGAAATCTGCGAGACTTTCGCACCCTCCCTATGCGCTATGCATAGTTGTTTTATTTTTCCTCAATTCTTGTTCTTTGGCGTTTAATGCAGAAATTCATGGATTTTCCTAGCGTGTCATCAATTTTTGTGCCAACACCAAAAACTTTCATCTTGTCTTTTTTTATTGCTCAAAGAGTTAATTTTTCCCAAGAAATAAATACCCTCTTTTTTTATGTCTCAAGACCCTTTCATCTTGTTATGAAGTCTATCTTTTCCTTTTGATCCTTGATTAAACCGTTTCCAATATTTTAATTAATTTTTTAAGCATCCCTAAACTCACCAACATTGATAGTGTCGGCAGAGGAAACGTTTCCCTTGCCGAAACAACCAATATGAAAAAGTTAAATTTGTTGGAAGATTGGTTGTTTTTATTGATGTCAACCCTAGACATGGGTTTTGGACCGCAAGATTGATGAAGGTATTTGGACATGAAGGACACTGCACATGCAGATACAACACCCATGGATGGATAGTATACATCATGTTGTTTCCGGTGGTATGTGACACATCACATGGATCCTCATGGTTGAGGAGAAATGAATTTTTGAAGATGACAAAGTGAATTGAAGAAGGAAGTACATGTAGGCCCTTAAGATAATTAAAGAACATAATTACAAAATAAGAAAGTGTCAGGTTGTCCCTAATGTTAAAAGGAAGTGACATAAATGGTATAAATAAATATCATTATACATACATTTGATACACAAGTAGAATTTCAGAGGAAATCAAAAGTAAAGAAGGCTGGATTTCAAGGGATGATGAAGTCTTTTGGTGATGTGTTCTAAGGTATGTTATTTTCAGGTCATCTTACCATTTTTTCTATAATTTTTTTTTCTAGAACGATTCAGATGGTGAAATTGATATGGTATTGACAAGACATATCTAGGTGCCTGTGTTAAAATTTTCAGCTCTTGATTCGCTATAATTATGGAGATACACTCTATGGAAGATAGGGTTTGTGACCAGTCCTAAAGCTAGTCAATAAACAGGTGTTCCGGGTAAAACAGTCATAAATTCTTCATAGAGAATCCAAATGAAGTGGGACAAATTTCAATGGAAATAGTACAGACTTTAGTTTCTTGTGTGCGAGTTTCAAAATATGATGTTAAATATTGAGCGCGGGGCATTCTGTACAAGTTCGGTCTCCTGAATAAACCAGAATTGAACAAGGTCTACCATTCTCTCTATAACTTCGTTTTGGAGAGGATTCAAGGAGTGAAACTTGGAGAAGTTTCAGAGAATACATTGAGTAATATTATCTATATGATCAGAGTATTCCAAGAATTGAATAATTTCATAAATTGAAGAAGTCTCAGGAAGCATTACCAAGTTCTATGTGATGGTTGGTTGGTGGTGATGATTTAATGTAAAGTTTTAATATCTCTCATATATCCTTGGGTGGAAGGAAGGGGAAAGGATGGAGAGTTCAAATATCTCTTGATATTGGAGGATAATATTTTCCTCTTGGAGTTTTATCCCTCCCTTTACATTTGGAAGCTGTAGCTACCTTTGGAAGTCATTATTTCCCTTGAACAATAACTATTGATTATTTCTCATATACTGTGCATGGTGTATTGTGGTGTATTGTGGTGTATTGGTGTAACTCTTATACTATTGTTCATTTCTCATTGGATATAATTGAATGGTTTAAGT
>SNQJ01S0046508.1:72268-100923 GCA_010110895.2 Picea sitchensis
ATGTCCCTATGCCAACCACAATATGGAGAAGGAAAGAGATTCCAAACAATGAAGATTGCCGAATAGCATTAACGGCTAAAGAATGTAAATAAAAAGATGAATGGTACATTGACAGTGGATGTTCTTCACACATGACCAGGGATCAATGTTGTGAGGGAAATATCCCTACGGACTAGCAAATAAGGTTTAGACTTTGCATGCAGATATGACCGAAGAAAAACTACTTTCTACCTTCATCCCTAGATTTAAATCCCCTTTTCTTAGTAAATGCATGGAAATATCAACCTACCTCATTCCCGACGTTTGATGTCGATCCTCCGTTGTACTTGATTACTTGTTCGAAATACTCCTTCCAAAGATGACCTGCATACAAGACAAGCAACAACTACGCATGCATCCTACTTATATACTAACGGGTTAGAAATCCAAACATATACTAATCAAACTATAAAAAGTTCATGAATTGGGACGGGAAAAGAATTTTCTTTATTACTTTGAATGAGTCAACTTACAAAAGTTGAGACCGGCCACCGCTCCGTGAACCTGATCCTGGGCTCCTCTTCGACTGTCCTCCAACTGGATTTCTTTGTATCTCCTTTGGCACTAGGAAACGCTAAAGGGTTGGGACAATGGGAATACGCAAATGGGCAGAGTTTCTTTGCTATATTTTTCCTCCTCCAAATGGGACCCCTACCCCTTCTTTTATAGGCTAGAAGGAGCTAGGTATTTGGATGAACCCTCGACCATGCATGGTCGAGAGTTTCAGTTAACTCACCCATAGATTTTGTGTTCCTTTGACAACCTTCCTTTTTTCGTGCTTTTGTCACTCCACGTGGGATGTTTTGGGTCAGCCAGCGTGTACACGCATGCAGTAATGGAGTAGGGCATGTGGGCCTTTATAAAAGAGGATTTTCAAAGAGTTGTTCAGCAGTGCTTTGGCAAAGAAGGGATATGAGATGGCCTGATGCCAGGTAAGCATGTATGGTACAATTTAGGGTTATAACAGGTCTTTAGAGCTCGAGCAACAACTTCAAAATCTTCCAAACTCAGGTAGGAGTATAATATGAGTGTACGATTGCACTACCGAGAGGTCTTCGACGGCTCGTTGGTCATGGACTTGATGATCAGACTGAAGGCTTCATTGATTTTGAAAAAGGACTTGATTGGACATTCAGGATGGTCGGGCATGAGGGAAAGAGACAAAAATGCAGAGGGGTCGACTCAGGTTTGGTGACAAACTTCCCTTGGACAATAGCACGACAAATGATGAGACTCAGGAAGCATGACATTAACATAAGTTTACAAGGCAGGAGGCAACGCAAACTCTCCATATGTTTGGAAGAATAACCAAATAGGGGAGGACACAACTCTATGTAGAGAGAACAACTTCCTAAGGTCAGATTAAATCCCAGGGTTTGATGAACAAACGGACAGATGTGCTTTATCCAAGGGCGACTCATTATGTTGCCAATAAAGAAAATACTTTTCCCTTCCTGTTTTTGGGGTATATTTGATTTTTTTGTCCTTTTCAATAGTTTTGGAAAAAGAATAAAGGAATATTACGTTACAAAGGAGGAACGAGTGTTGCAAACATACAAGTTCAAGGCAAGAGGGCAAGACTGATGTTTAGAATAATGATACTCGGGAAAAAATCCTCCCGGGGGCCAAGGGTGTTAAAAGGTAGAAGCAAACTATTACTAGGCTGACATAGAAGGTATGCAAATGCGGTTAACAAAACACACAATGATAACGTCCTTCGATGTAAGTTTAACGAGCCAAGGGAAGGTAAGCTCGGTAGTTTTTCATGTTTAGAGAGTCTGAAAAAACATAAAAGGAGACTCCATTGGGGTACCTTTTTCGAAGATAGTCTAGTCGGTTTGAAAAAGGGTAAACCAACACCGATTAGACGTCGATTCAAAACCATTTTAACGAGTGTGACAAGGACACGATCACTCGACTATTTTTTCATTTTTAAGGAGTCTAAAAAAAGCTTAACTATGGACTCCGTCAGGAATGTTCTTCTGGACCAATTTAACGAGTGTGAAAGAATAAGGTCACTCAACAATCTTTTCAATTTTAGGGAGTTTGAAAAGAGCTTAACTATGGACACTATGGGGGTTCCTTCTTCGTAAGTTTAGTCCCTCAAGCCCGAAAAAGAGATAAAATTATACCTGAGAGTACTCTTCTATAGAGCTGAAGTTCCATAGAGTATAGTTTTTTTCGTACAGTTGACCGTCCGGACTGAAAAAGGGGTAAACTACCGTCGGACAGACGTGACTTCAAATTTCAGTTTAACGAGCGTGAAAGGCCGCAAGATCGCTCAACAATCTTTTCATATTTAGAGGGTCTGAAAAGGGCTTAAAAGAAGACCCGTTATATTTTGGGAGTCCTGAGGGTGAGGTCAAGAGCGAAGAAGAATCATGCAAATGAGGCTCAAACTCGTATTCAGGAAAAACTGCAAGGACTCCCAAACCTATAGTGTTGTAGGGACAACATGAATACCATAATGCAACCATGATCTACCTAGGGCATCCATGTTTTGGTAGGCTCTACCACCAAGTTGTGACACTTCTAAAGAAGAAAAAATAATTATGTGTCACAATCTGATGGGATTGATCATGTGGTAAATGAAAAAGACAACGAGATACACAAATTAGGGTAGAAACCTAACCTATATGCTCAAGTTGATCGTTGGAATTTTTTTATGGAGCGTCAAAATTTACTCAAAACTCAAAACAAATGTCCCAATACCCGATCAAATCCCTCCCATATAACTCTTGGATCACTCTAAATGGTTTTTGGTATAAAGAAAATGATAAGGGAGGCCAAAAAAGTGACAAAAAGAGGCCAAAAAGTCCATAAATAGAAGCTGGCAGTTCATTATCACCATTGCTGATTTAGAAATTGACTCTGGAGCCAAAAGACCCCCTTTGATAAAAATGGTGATTCCGGGAGCTACAGTGGACGAAACAAACTTCCGTCTGGACCAAGTAAGTACAAACTCCCCTATCTAGCTATTCAATTCTTTATTTTTGTTTTTTATTTGATGTTTTGGGTGGGCGTCGACCTTTAAAAGGTCGGCCCTAGGTCCACGCGGGCTGTCTCTGGAAAGGCCGCATGTACACTTAGTCAGAGTAAAACCTGCCTATGTGTACATGCGACTGTCACCTAGACAACATGCGTGGACCTCCCTTTATAGACAAAAAGAACCAAAAAACACTCACTCACCCTCCTGAACCTTGTTGTTTTGGCAGGATGTATGTCCACTGGAGGGAAAGGGAGCATGAAGAAGTTGGTGAGTTAGTTGCGGGAGATCCGAATGTCGTGGCCACGTTAATGCAATGTGGTTTGCTAAAGTTCTTCCTATGTCCGTTTATGCGGGTGCAACCGAGGCTACTGAATGCCTTGGTTGACTATTGGCACCCTGATGCAGAGGCTTTCATGCTAGAGGGGAAATCACTGGTGCCCACCACCGAGGATATCTACTTTTTGACTGGCCTCTCAAGGAGAGGGGATCCAGTCAATTTTAGGACGTTTCCATTGGGGCCGCATAACATAGCGGAACTGAAAGCCTTGCATTGTGAGGCTGGGACAAACTGTTTGAGCTCCCAGGTGCCCATAAGAAAGATCACTAACCTATCGCTGCAAGCGATATTATTGCTCATTGGGCAGATTACCGGTTCAGCGGACTTGCATCAAGCATCCCACGCACAGATGAACTGTGTTGTCCAGTGCTTGAATGCACAAATTTTCGACTAGAGTAATACACTGCTGGAGTGTATGAAGAGGAAATTGACAGATTGTCGTCAGCGGACACAGAGGAACTTTGGGTTTGGGACTATTTTGTGTTCGTTCTTTTTTGAGAGAGTTCCGAGATTTAGTCCTTGAGTAGTGGTATGAGGACATCAGGCCTCTTTTCCTACTGTATGTAGATGGACAGTATTACTGTCGCGACAGGGTGGTGGAAGGACAAACGAGTCCTTCGATGATGACTTTTTTGCATGGCTGTCACGATAGATCCCTGTGATCGAGGATTACCCATATTCAGGGATAGACTTTTCGAGAGATCCTGAGATACCCGTGCCTCTTGGTGAGGAGTGAGGGGAGATGGGTAAGTCTCCACCTTTGTAGTTTTTTTTGTTGTATATGTAATTTTTATGTCGTTTTGTTATATATATCATTTTTTTGTTGTATGCCAGATTATTTGATGGACATATGTTTGTTGCATGCAGATGTGGGACCAGTGCGGCCTGTCGATTATGCAAGGAACAAGCATCGTCCTTGGCCAGGGGCCACAGCTGCTGCTGTCGAGGGACCAGCAGTAGCAATAGACCTCCCAACCGAGGAGGCTGAGAGGGTACTTAGATGAGTTGAGTGGAACTTTACTTCACTCACTCGCACAATCCCGATGGCAGAGATTGAGGACGTGTCGCCATCCATGCAACCTCATGTAGTGGGGGCACCTCGGACGTGGGTCCGATTGTTTAGGCATTTAGCCCATGTTGTGGACCAGTATAACAGGGCCCATAGGCTCTGAACATATTTAGACATTTTATGTGCCACGAGCACCACTTGTATATATTTTTTGAGGGCATAAGTCTTGTAACTCGTTATTGGTCCTATTTTTTAGGCGCTTGCGTCTATCTATGTACTCTGGTTACTTTATGATATTATATATGGTTTTTTGGTACTTTGTGTCTTATGGATCACATGTGAAAAAATGTATTTACATGCTTATGTCAATGTTCTTTCATATGTGTGCAAGATGCCAATCTAAAATTTGATTACCTAGAGTATCTGTAATTTGGTTTAATCTCCTAGGAACATGCAAATATGTAATATAATCAAAGTTTCGTTCCAAGAGACGTACCCTAAGGAATTGTCTGTGTAAAGTTGGATCATGAACCCGATACTCTCTATTTAACTGTGACACAACCAGTTGAGCGTCGAGATAGACCCAGAGATGAGAGATACCCAATGACAAAGTGTCACGAAGCAACTCAATAACTGCATTGTACTCGGCGACATTATTTGTGGTGTCACCTAAGCATATACCTCTGGAGGATAACAACTGGCCCTGAGGTGTAAAGATTACCCAAGATGTGGAGGCAAGCCTCTGAGTGTGTCGACTAGCACCATCTGCATACCCAACGAACACCTCAGAATCACTTGACATCTGCCATATTGACGAAACATAACATCAATGACACGTCCATAACATTTAAAAGAAACTAAAAAGTAATAGTACAAAGACTATACATATGTTACAAAAAGTTACCCACAGTGACCTGCCCATGAGTAATAATTCTTGAGGTAGAGCCCATTTCTAGGCTCCGCCAAAGCATTCCCTTCAAAATCAACCAGACGATAGGCGCCCTTTTTTAATACCTCTTTTATGATGAAAGGTCCGAACCATATGGGTTTGAATTTTCCTGCCCCCAGGGGGTCCCTATCTTGGTCATAGACTAGGACAAGGTCGCCTTCAGAGAAAATCCAAGGATGAACAAACCTATCATATTGACTCTTGAGCTTATGTTTGTGAGCCTCGTTGGCCAGGGATGCATCACAACGCTGCTCAAGGTATACTAACCGTTCTTCAAGTGGAGAAGTGTCTAGCAATAATTGTACTGCCAACTTTAGAGATGGGATCTAACATTCGATGGGAAAGACTGCCTCCAGCCCGTAAACGAGTTGAAAAGGTGAGAAACCGGTTGTAGTCTTAATAGATGTTCGGTAAGCCCATAATGCCGAGTATAACATCAAATGCCAATTTGACTTGGCCGAGTTGATAGTTCACTGTAGAATGGTCTTAAGAGTTTTGTTTACAGCTTCCACTTGCCCATTGGCTTGGGGGTAATAGGGTGATGAATGATCTTGCCGTAACCCAAGCTTTGATGTTAATTCAGTCAACATTTGGTTATGAAAGTGACTGCCATGGTCAGTAACAATCTCTCTCGAGATGCTGAACCTTGCTATGATCTAGTTGAATAAAAAGAGAGATGCAGTCTCTCCATCATCTTTAAATGTTGGCATAACTTCCACCCACTTTGTGAAGTAGTTGACAGCTACGATGATATAGCGATGCCCCATTGCTAAAGGGGGGTTGAAAGTAGTGTAATCAATCCCTCACTTGGTGAAGGGACCAACCGTGATGATAGGAAACATGGGAGCGGGATGTGCCCTCATCTTCTGAGAGAAGATTTGGCACAGATGGCACTTCTTGACCGATTCTATACAATCTTTGATAAGTGTTGGCTAGAAGTAACCTGCTCGTAGAATCTTTTGGGTTGTCTCCAACCTAGAAAAATGACTGCCACAAGCTCTGGTATGGCAACCGTTAAGCACGATAACTGCCTCCTCATGAGTGAGACATTGGCGTAGGATGAAATCTACAACTCTCTGATACAACGTATCATCGAGTATGAGATAATTCTTAGCCTGATGGCGTATACGTCGATGCTCATCATGAGAAGCAGAAGTGGGGCACTTCAAAGTCTGGAGATAGATAAGTATGTCTCCATACCAGGGATCCAAAGATGTGATAAAAACATATCTCCCCGGATAGGCAATTCTTCAGGCACAACATCACCTGACTCAACCGAAAGTTCTGAAATAAGCTCTGCGAAGACCAATGACTTTTTGGACTTTGCTGAAATGAAGTCTAAGTCAAACTCCTAGAGGATGACCATCCATCTACTGATTTTTCCGCCTATTACCCATCGTTTCAACATGTACTGAAATGGATTCACGACAACAATGACGGTGGTCTTGTGAAACAAAACGTAATGACAGAACCATTGAACATCATGAACTGCTGCCAAAGCAAGTTTTTTGATATGAGAATAATTGAGTTCTGGTCCTACGAGGTCTCGGATCAGGTAATAGATCACGTATTCTAAGAACAATTCATCTTCCTGAACTAAAACCATGCCATTGGTTGACTCTGCGACAACCAGATATAATAAGAAATCTTTGTTATAGTTAGGTGGCTGTAGAAGAGAGGCAGTTGTGAGGGCATGTTTTAATGCGTAAAAAGAGCGTTGAGCGGCATCGTCCTAGTAAAAGGGGATGTATTTCTTCAGTAAATGCATAAATCCCTTGGTGATCTTGGCATAGTTGGCGATGAAGCGTCGTAAAAAGTTCGCCTTGCCTTGTAGACTCTGAAGTTGAAGGATTGTGCGTGGGGGGGGAAACTGGATTATTGCCTCCACCTTGAGAGGATCGACCGTGATCCCTGTTGTGAATATGATGAAACCTAATAAACGTCCTGACTTTACGCAGAAGCTGCACTTGTTTGGATTCAAGCGAATCCGAAAGTAGCGACAACGTTCGAAGATAAGTCTAAGGTGTGTCGGATGATCCGTTCTCTTGCGAGATCGTGATGCTAAATCATCTAGATAGGCCTCGACTATATGATTGAGATCATGAAAAGAAAAAGACATGGCTCGCTGGAAGGTGGCTCCAGCATTTTTAAGACCAAAAGGCATCTTACGATACGCGAATGTACCCCAAGGACAAATGAATGTCGTTTTGTGTTGGTCTTCGGGTTTGATTTGGATTTGATTATATCTCAAAAAACCGTCCATGAAAGAAAAGGCCTCGCAACCAACACATTCATCAATGATCTGGTTAATGAATCGTGTTGGAAAATTATCTTTGGGACATGCCTTGTTCAAATCATGAAAATCGGTACATACATGAATCGTGCCTTGTTTTTTATTGATCGGCACAGGATTTGACACCCATTGAGTCAAATGGATAGGATAGATAAAACCCGCCTTTAACAATTTCTCAACCTTAATCTTGATGGTTTCTGCTTTCTTAGGATTAACTGGATGAAGCTTCTGTCGAACAAGCTTGGCATCAGGATAAGTTGTGATTTCATGTTCAACTATTTTTGGATCGATACCTGGCATTTCCTCATAAGACCAGGAAAAAACATCGTGGAATTCTTTGAAAATATTTGTATAGATTTGAATCTCTTCGGGGGAGAAATCCTCTCCGACGAAGACATTCTCCACAACACCAGGGTTTCGGGAGATATTGATCGGTACAGTTTCAGCGATAGTTGCCATATTTCCCTCAGCATAAATTTAATGTGTAGCTAAGAGATTAATAGGGCACGACTGATCTCCCGTCATGGTCACGGTGAATTCTCCTGCTTTGATTTGACTTAACTCTGGGAGAAAATATGATCTGTGATGAAGATCTTCCCAAGGTTTGTCCAGACTAGTCATTTCTTCGATTACTTCTTCGTCAGAAGGCAAGACTAAGTCTAACGAATTGGTGTTAGCGAGAGAACCCTGAGCCCAAATAGGCTCTAGAAGTGGATATGACTCTTGTGCAGGAGTCGGATCAGGGTTAGTTGAAGTATGCTGGACTAAAGAGTACGCTACTTCAGTGGAAGACAAGGGCATGGACATGCCTGGGTGCCCTGTCTCATCCATCGTGGCCGATGGGGAAGGAAGTATCCACAGATCCTCGAAGTAAGTCGTGCGAAACGACGAAACTTGAAAAATCTCAACCTTATGGTGATTGGATATAAATTTGATATCGCCGTGAGGAGGTGGGTAATCGAAGGTACCCATCAAGGATAGGCACAAACCGACTCCTACGTTTATGACACCTGGTTGAGGATTATCAATCATCGGGACCGTGGATGCCCCCAAAGATGGGTCAGGTATGGAGAAAGACAATTTATCGATGGTCTTTATCCGGCCCTTGTGTGGAAACAACAAGACTCAGAAAACTGTAGCAACCACAACTTGCATAGCATAAGCCCAACTCCATCCTAACAAGAGGTTATAGTCGAGGGGAGCATCGACTACCTCTACTTCGACACACACGGTCTTCCCTCCTAACTGAACGGGGAAAGAAGGAACGATAACATGTGGTTGGAACGAATGACCATCGAAAGCAATGAGGAGATTAGGTGATGGAGACAAAATGGGTTCGCCAATGGCCTTCCAACATGCCAACGACATAACGCATGTTGAGGCACCCTCATCAACCACCGTGCTGAAGATATTCTGAGTAAATTTTTTTGTGGGATAAGCCACTACTATCTAAAATGCCACGTGGTAAGCTAGACGAGGTTTTAAGTAAGTTGTATCCAACATGATTGTACCCGAATTACAAGTCTCGGTAGAGCCTAAAGAGGTTAAAAAGGATTTCCTCATAGAAGGGCATCTTTGGAGGACTTCCAAAGTGGACATCGCACAAGGGGTTTGTGATAAATCCTCCACCATAGAGTAGTTATGGGCGGCCCTTGCATTTGGGTTATGAGAAGCTTTAATAAATGCACCTTTTGGGATGCATGTCATTGTTTCTCCCAACGTCTTCTCAATCTATAGAGGAAGAGATGGGAGATCAGCTTCTTTAGCCTTCTCAGAAGTGCTTGGTTTACTATAGTCGTGTGCTCTAGTCGATATAAAAGCATCACCCCTAACCATATATACATTCATGGATGTGGGGTTGTTCGGAGGCGGACATGATTCTTGGCTGCCCCTTTCTATGCTTGCAGAGGCTTGAGCTAGATTTTGGCCATGTTGAAATGGATTAGTCAACACCACCTGCTGTTGTTGCATGACAAATATTTGGGCCTTTGCAAGTCGAGGAAATAGATGGGTCGGGTGGTCTTTCGTGCACAAGTTGCATGGATACCTTGTCTTCTATTTTTTAGTGTTGTCCCCACCAACATTATCGGTGGGTTTTTTATCCCTCTTACCCTTCTTTCGTTGTTTTTTCTTCCCTTCAGGCTGTTGGGTGGCCTTTGGGTTAGTCGACTGCACTGTGTGTACCTCTGACTTTTTGGTGGGGGGAGCAGCCAAAGAAGTAGTTTGGTTGGCCGCTGTGTGTTGTATAGATAACTGCTGCAACTGATTTTTCAATTTCTCAGTGGGCTTGGTTTGTGTTGAACCAACAATACCATCGGCATGTGGTCCAACTCTCTATCTAGTTTTATCCAGTATTGAACATGGCGCATCTAGCAAGATGTTGTATAATAAATCAGACTGAGAATAGATGAGCTCAAACTATTGAGCCCTCATGATGGTGTCTTCTTCAAAGAAAACTCCTGATGTCACAACGTCTTTGGATAACTGCGGGACTAAATACTTAAGGAACCACTCAAGCATGAATGTTGGTGGGACTCGTACCTTGATTAAACTCTTCTGACGTCTCCATTCTCGGATGTGATCAGAGATATGGTTCGCTGTCTGTTTGAAATTGGCGAGCATCTCTGTGCTAGCGTCGTATCTCACAAGTAACTGGAAATGGTTCAGGAAAGCCATCGTCATTTCGCCAAAAGAAGAGTATCTTGAGCAATCGAGCTCAATGTACCATTTCACGGCACTCCCAATGAGAGTACATTGAAACAATCGCAACTGTACAGAGTCATTTTTCAATGAGTTAGATGAGCACCAAAGATGGAAGGTAGTCACATGATCTCCTGGATCTTCGTTAGGCTTGGCTTCAAACTTTTGGATGTCCAAAGAAAACTTCGTCAGCATAGGAGGCCAACGCGGATCGTGACAAATAGGGTCATTCAACAACCTTGTCAAATATGGCAAGTGTAAAGTCACCAAGAAAGGTAGTTTGGGTTGTTGATGATAACCTGGGAAAAAGGGACTTGGAGTTTGACTGGCACCAGGTTGCCAGGAAAATTTTGGTTGCTGGCCTGGATTCTAGTAGAAACCATGGCCATGGCCAGCGTATAGATTTTGCATATGTGGAGACATCATCGACTGATTTCCCAAATAGGACATAGACTGTTGGACATGCATTATATTCGAAGTAATTTGGGAAGGATTACCCCATGTCGGTCCCATGGGGATAGGCATAGTAGTTTGTCCGGGGTTCCATTGATTATGGAAAGAATTACCCCAGATCGACATTCCGGACGAGGGAACGGATCCCTGCCCTGAATTCCAAGGTCCTGCTAGGTTTTCCCCCTGTGCAGAAATAGTACCCTGCATAGGAGTAGATTGTCCAAAAATAGGGATGCCCCCAGTCGGGAAAGCGACTGACGAGAAGGTGTTGTTACCAAACGTTTCGTTCAAAGAAAATAGTGTTGAACCTACCGGCATACTAAGCGAAGGTGGTCCTTGACTCCCCGCTCCAAATAAACTATTGTGTGTAGGTTGCCCGACGGATTGCTGATGCGAGTCGTCGAGTGAAGGGGATGAAGGAGGGACATGACCTCCTCCATAAGGGAAAGTGTTAAAAGGAGCAGGAGTGCCCCCCATGTGACTTTGCAGAGGAGAACTAGAGATCCCTGCCCCCAGACCTAAAGTCTGTAAAGTGGAGCAAGAAAGTACAGGACTTGTACCTAAACTAGGCATCCAGTATGAGAAAGGAGGGCCTGTCGCACTTGGTGTGAAAGGGGTTGTGGCCATCGCCAAATATAGGATCGGACCACTGTGTGAAGTAGAAGCGATCGAGACCATGGTGGCTCGGATCGACGATGGTGGGTTAGGAGGTGAAATCTCTCCTGTGGTGACAACCATAGTGGGAATTGAAGAATTCCCAGAAGGAGTAACAACATTTGTTTCCATTGATGTGTGCAACACTGTCTAGCACTCGTTAAATTGAATTGGTATGATGAAAGGTGCCACGAAATTAGTGGTTGGGGTTTCAATCTGGCCAAGAGAGGTTGCTTCAAGGTCCAAAATTGTTGATTCCTCCAGGGGTTGGTCGAGCACAATGGTTTGTAACCCGGTTGCTTCAAAAGACCCTTGTTGGTCTAGCTTTCACCTTAATGGTGGTGGGGGTGGCTTCAGTGTAACCGACGACAGGCCAAGAAGCCTTTGTGACTGACAGAGAACGGGATCCTCCACAGTGTGAGAAGATCCAAGACACTCTAAGGTAGTCTAAACGTTCAAAAGTAACACACACTAAAAAAGTCCCTAGAAGATAAGACAGGGAAACACTAGATTAATTGGAAGAACAGTTACAACAACCAACACTAGAGAAACTTACCGGTGCAAGTGGAACTCGAACACGGAAGCACCCTCTGGGTATACTCTGCAAAACGTGGCCCGATGTTTGTCCTAGGTACCGTGGTATACCCCTGCAGTCTCCTGTGTATGTCCCTAAAAAAGATTGGCAACTAGGTTGCCAGCGTGCAAACAGTCACCAGGCAGGTACAGTCGAAAGTCGAGTAGACCACAATGAGCAAGGTATCGAGCCCGAAACCTATCAAGGGTATCGAGAGAAAATGGTCTGAAAGACAACTAAGGACCTCGAATGGATTCGAGACCCATGAAGCCCCGTGGCAAATGCAAACTATGGAATCCCAAAACAAACCCTCTATATGTGTTCTCCACTACGATTGGCCCAACTTTGGAGGGGTTATCTCCACTACCTTTCCGCATGTGACCTCGTGTTTATCCATTGTGTTAGAGGGGGGTCCTAGATAACTTTCACGACACTGGACTTAGACACTCCCTAACTCAGACTCCAATGTTTGATTTTAAATGGCCTTGAAGAGTTTCCTCTCCAACCCAATCCAAGGCCCTAATCCTGAACTAGTTGGTGAACCCTACAAACATAAAATTCTAGTAGATTTTTGAATTTAGCGTTAATTTTATGGCTTTGTCTTACATCAAGCTGTATGAAGGTGAAACTGATGATGTGAAAAGACGAAAGCAAGAAATGAATAAAAAAGATGGAAACAAAACTTTTACTTAATGCAAAATTTCAACAACTTTTCAAAATAAATATTTTTAATTTTCTAAGATTTTGGACAGCAAACTCAAAAATATTTCACTTGACTACAAGCTACTTATGATCTAAGTAAACTTCAAAAACTTATGAAATAAATGACTTTTCCCTGGCTAATAATGCAAAACACACTCTTCAACCAAACAAGAAAATGAAAAGAGATTTATTTATTTATTTAAATGCTTGATAAAACAAAAAGGAAAAATACCAACAAGAAAAAACCAAGAAAAAAAATTCTGGCCTAATCGCAGATCACAAAGAATCAGGTCAAAAATCACACAATAGCAATTTAAAAAAATGACTCTCACACTTGTCTAAAAACCTTTAAAAAAATATTTTACTTTTATGACAACTTTTCTTTAAATGAGAAAAAGTGAGCTAAAGGTAAGATTAATCCTAAGCTACTGACTGACAGAGATTTAAATACTTGAGAGGTATAGTTCTCATCAAGGGAAAGGATGATTGCCTTACCCTCAAGAGAAATTATCCTGCACAGGCACGCTATTGTTAATCCAACAACCAGCGTGTGAACGCAAGATGTATAGAGACAGAGAGCGTGTACACGCGGGCTGACGTTGTACAGGCCGCGTGTATCTCTAAATTCTGAGAAAAACTAAAAACAGATAGACCAAATGAGGAAAAGAACCCTGATATTGATAACTAGAGTCTCCTAAAGGCTTGGACACACCTTTTTTTTTTAACAGAAAAAAGAAAAAAATCTAAGGAAAATTTTATAAAGCCAAACAATCTAAGATAAGACTGAAAACCAACAAGACTCAGACAAAATTCTAGAAGACCCCCTGAGAATGTTTGATTCTGACAGGGTAGAGGATGACGGCCTCAAAAGTTCTCTGAACTCTACACGCTACTGCTACTTCTTCAGCTAGTGTTCACACGCGGGCTGTAAGAGAGTAGGGCGCGGGTACATGCGTCCAGACCTTATGCAGGCCATGTGTACCTTTGTGGGTATCAGAAAAACACAGTCAAGTAAAAGACAGGGAAAACTGGTATGGAAAACCAGACTCCCTGCTAGCTCAGACCTTACAGAAACTAAAAGAAAAAACAGGCAAGAAAAACTAGTCTTTAAAACTACCCAAAAACTAAATAAAATTCCAGGAACCCTTAGAGATTATCCCTAGTATGGTCGTCAATTATTTTGTGAGGGAAATCTTCCTACGGACTAGCAAATAGGGTTTAGACTTTGCATGCAGATATGAATGAAGAAAAACTACTTTCTACCTTCATCCCTAGATTTAAATCCCCTTTTCTTAGTAAATGCATGGAAAGATCAACCTACCTCGTTCCCAACGTTTGATGTCGATCCTTCGTTGTATTTGATTACTTGTTCGCAATACTCCTTCCAAAGTTGACTTGCATACAAGACAAGCAACAACTACGCATGCATCCTACTTGTATACTAACGGGTTAGAAATCCAAACATATACTAATCAAACTATAAAAAGTTCATGAATTGGGACGGGGAAAATCATTTTCTTTATTACTTTGAATGAGTCAACTTACAAAATTTGAGACCGTCCACCTCTCCACGAACCTGATCCTGGGATCCTCTTCGACTGTCCTCCAACTACTTTTCTTTGTATCTCCTTTGGCACTAGGAAAGGCTAAAGGGTTGGGACAATGGGAGTACGCAAATGGGCAGAGTTTCTTTGCTATATATTTTCCTCCTCCAAATGGGACCCCTACCCCTACCCCTTCTTTTATAGGCTAGAAGGAGCTAGGTATTTGGACGAACCCTCGGCCATGCATGGCCGAGAGTTTCAGTTAACTCACCCATAGCTTTTGTGTTCCGTCAGCAACTTTCTTTTTTTCGTGCTTTTGTCAGTCCGCGCGGGCTGTTTTGGGTCATCCAGCGTGTACACGTGTGCAGTAATGGAGTAGGGTGTGTGGGCCTTTATAAAAGAGGATTTTCAAAGAGTTTTTCAGCAGTGCTTTGGAAAAGAAGGGATATGAGATGGCCTGATGCCAGGTAAGCATGTATGGTGCAATTTAGGGTTATAACAATCAAGACAAATTCATCATCTTGAAGAGAAAGGGTGGCAATGTTGAATTTGGAGATGACTCATCTGCCAAAATACTTGGAGAAGGTGTATTAGATCTTGGAAGAAAAAATGTAAAAGCAAAGAATGTCCTATTGGTTGAAGACTTGAAGCATAATCTACTCAGTGTTAGTAAAATGTGTGATCAAGGATACACTCTTACGATTGACTCCTAAAAATGTAAAATCAGAGAAAATAACTCAGGAATATTGGTTTCAACTACAACAAGAAGACCAAACAATATATACATCCTAGAAATGAAGAAGAGAGAGAAGACAAAATCCACACAAAAGGATTCCAAGGAAGAAAAAGTCCCAAAGACCAAAAATAAGGATGAAGTATTATTGAGTGCCACATGTTCAGTGGGAGCAACCCCAAAGAACAAGGTAACCTTATGCCATTGAACTCAAGGGGAGAAGACCTACCCTTTGCCATTGATGTCAAAGGGGAAGAGAAATTGGGATCATGATGATAGGGGGAGCATTAGTGTTGCCATCAATGACAAAAGGGGAGATTGTTGGAAGATTGGTTGTTTTCATTGATGTCAACCCTAGTCATGGGTTTTGGACCGCAAAATTGATGAAAGTATTTGGACATGAAGGAAAATGCACATCCATATACAACACCCATGGATGGATATTATACATCATGTTGTTTCCAGTGGTATGTGACACGTCACGTGGATCCTCATGGTTGAGAAGAAATGAATTTTTGAAGATGACAAAGTGAATTGAAGAAGGAAGTACATGTAGGCCCTGAAGATAATTAAAGAACGGAATTACAAAATAAGAAAGTGTCAGGTCGACCCTAATATTAAAAGGAAGTGGCATAAATGGTATAAATAAATATCATTATACATTAATTTGATACACAATTCGAATTTCAAAGGAAATCATAAGTAAAGAAGTCCGGATTTCAAAGGAGGATGAAGTCTTTTGGTGATGTGTTCTAAGGTATGTTATTTTCAGGTCATCTTACCATTTTTTCTAGAACGATTCAGATGGTGAAATTTCTATGGTATTGAGAAGACATATCAAGGTACATATGGTAAAATTTTCATCTCTTGATTCACTATAATTATGGAGATACACTTTATGGAAGATAGGGTTTGTGACAAGTCCTGAAGCTATTCAATAAATGGGTGTTCCGGGTAAAAAAGTCATAAATTCTTCATAGAGAATCCAAATGAAGTGGGACAGATTGTAGCGGAAAGAGTACAGATTGTAGTTTATTGTGTGAAAGTTTCAGAATATGATGTTAAATATTGAGCGCGGGGAATTCTGCACAAGTTCGGTCTCCTGAATAAACCAAAATTGAACAAGGTCTACCATTCTCTCTATAACTTCTTTTTGGAGAGGATTCAAGGAGTGAAACTTGGAGAAGTTTCAGAGAATACATTGAGTAATATTATATATAGGATCAAAGTATTCCAAGAATTGAAGAAGTCTCAGGAAGCATTATCAAGTTCTATGGGATGGTTGGTTGGTGGTGATGATTTAATGTAAAGTTTTATTATCTCTCATATATCCTTGGGTGGAAGGAAGGGGCAAGGATGGAGAGTTCAAATATCTCTTGATATTCGAGGATTGTATCTTCCTCTTGTATTTTTATCCCTCCCTTTACATTTGGAAGTTGTAGCTACCTTTGGAAGTCATTACTTCCCTTGAACAATAACTATTGATTATTTCTCATATATTGTGCATGGTATATTGTGGTGTATTGGTGTAACTCTTATACTATTGTTCATTTCTCATTGGACATAATTGAATGGTTTAAGTATAAGTCGAAAAAGATTTTAAATTGTACTTGATACTGATTCACCCCCCTCTCAGTATCAACAAAAATTTTCTACACCAATACATGAGAATGGGAAACACATAGAAAAAGTATGATCGACTCTTTTGTGTATGACACCGATAAACTTTTGTTCACTGATACACCAAAAAAAATAAACTTTCTACCATCGATACACATATAGGCCAACACTTGTTAAAGTTTGTTCCACATATTTCCATAAATCATTTAATTCCCATCAATACAATGACATCCATAATCATTTCTTCGTCGATGCACACAAAGGCAGTTCCCACTTACAAGGTTTCATAAAAATTTGTGTATTGGAAGTCAAACTCTATTTCAACACTGATACAATCGACAACCTTTGCGCCATGATTACCGATACACCCATAGGATATGTCCCTGTCACCTTTGATGCACCAACTTGACCCACACCCATAGCACTTTCATGCTCTTTCCATTGTTCCTAGCACCAAGGGAACGGAAAAATACTATAAATCACTCGGAGCATATTTGGAAGAACCTTCGTGAAAAAAGCATCTAGTATATCACCTGCCCTCTCTCCCACATTTCAGCATCACTCTTACAAGTAGGTTACCTACACTCTCGTCCACATGTTGATTCATTGTTTTCATTTTTTATTATGTTTTCACATATACATGAGAAAAGGATTTATCCCTAAACCTGCCACACCTCCTCCTTGTGCCTTTCCTTTCCTTAGTCGAGTCCATGTCTAAAATACTTATACCCTAAACCTTCCCTATCCTCACCATGATTCCTTAGTTGTAGGTGTTCCCTAACTATCATTCTCGACAACTATGGTTACCATGGAAACCAAAAATCCCTAACCTTTTCCTCATCTCCATTGTGGCTCTCCCTAACTCTTAAACCCACCAACTATGGAAACCTTTGGAGGCCGAGAATCCCTAACCTTACCCCTCTCTCATCTTCCTCAACCATGGCCCATGATATTTGAAGCCCGACCAAAATTTTAGTTAAATCTTCATGTATGGAACAAGTTCCATTAACAAGATTAGTTTTAGACCTCTGCTCATACACTTGAACCAAAGTTAGTTGTTGGACATATTTCCATTGATGTATTTTCAATGATGTCAACAGTCGATGTCATTACGTTATAATCATGAGTTGGTATGAACAAAGTGCATAAGAATCTACCTATAGCTTAGGACATGTAGCGTGCAAAAAATCGATGTATAGAAGGACTAACAAAGTACAAATAATTAAGAGCTCAGGAGGGTTATCGACTGAAGATCAATGCATAAATAAATGTAGAAAATAGTTATTAAAAATCCCAGGAGAAATAACGATGAACCATATCAGAAGCTCAGAAGATATGATGCATAGGAGTTGTTCATTATCATTTCGGGACAATCTAGGACAGTCAGATTAAGGAGAAGTCAGAGGAATTAGATCCCAACCAACAGATCTGAAGCAAGAGCTTCGGGATGTTTCCCAACCGTTAGATCAAGATTTGATCTGAAGTCATTCTCATTTGTCGATCTAAAATACATTTCGAGATTTATGACAACCGTTAGATCCAGGAGGAGAACATGTGCCACATGAGGAGATCCACGTCAGCAAGGACACATGGCACAATCAAATGATGATAAGTGTCAAGGTGCAGTTGGCATTTCAAGTATGGGTAAGCCACGAATCTAAGTGGCCCGTGGAAACCACTCATTCAGTGACATGTCAACAAGTGACATCAGCAGCAACAACACTCCAAGAGTATGTAATTCGGGAGTTTTCACCACCATAAAATGATTGAAGTCCCAAAGTTCTGAAATGATCGAGAACCGTTCATTGTGCAAATGAAATCCAACCATCTGATCTAGTTCAGCGAATTGAAATCCAGAATATTGAAGGCCTGTGTAGGAGAAATCACCCGAAGCACCGAAGGCCGAATTCAACACTGATCGTTGATCTAAGATAACTTCAAGAGCATTCTCAACCGTCATATCAGGAGACAGTCAATTTCGACGTTGACCAACTCCGGTGGAATTTGGAACAACAATTACTCGGACCCCCGAAGTCCTGAAGTAAACAAGGACCATCCACACAAACTTTGATTAAGTCATAGCCATTGACCAAGCACAATGGAAAGATAGAGTAAGCATAAATCACGAAGTGACGCTAACCGCTGATCTACTTTGGGAGCATTCTCAACCGATGATCAAGCATAGTGGAAGAATAGCGTAAGTGGAGGTGTTAATGAACAACAAGTGATCATCACCACTTTATGACTTATTTGGTAGGTAATCACTCCAGAGTTCAGGAGCCACGAATAACCGAAGTTCCGGAGTGAATGAGAACAATTCATATCAACTCTTTTTTAAGTCGTAATCGTCGATTGTGATTGAATCCTTTAGATAAGTAAGGATTGTTCATTGATGGAAGATTAAATATGGAATGTTTGATCTACTAGTGAAAATACGTATACCCACTTCGACGAAATCTGCTTCGGGAGATTTGAAAGGTTGCAAAGGCCTGAAGTCTCAAAGGATGAAGAACTGGAGAACATGGTCCCAACACTGGACATATGGGGGCTAAAAAGAAAAGGGTGAAAGAAGAGGCAGTGCTTAAATTAATAAGCCTGTGGTTTTGCGCATATGGTTACATGTAAATGGGTTGAAGGAAGCGCCTCTACAGAACTCGATTTATGAAATATTTGCAGAGACATGGAATAGAGTAAAAAATAAATCGATCCATACCTGTGATCGATTTATGAAAAGCACTCTCACTAAGTTAAAATAATTAACAATAATGTTTGAATAATAATAGTGATTATTGTTAATGTTAAAATGAAGAGGTGCGATGGTCCAAACAAAGGGACACAATGCTTCATAGCTCACACTAGTTGGAAGAGTATATAAACGAGAAAGAGCAGTGATAATAAAGCGTCTCTGAATTCAAGATCAGAATATCAAAACATAAACAAATTCTAAGAAGAAGAACATATGGTTCTTATGAAGTGAGGGTGGAAAGGAGGAGCATGGAAGGATTCATATTCTTACTAAGAAAATTGTAAAATTGAGGGAGTTGGTGCTTCCTTGGGTTGGTGCCCTAAATATAAGGGAGTTGGTGCTTCCTTGGGTTGGTGCCCTAAAGATAAGGGAGTTGGTGCCCTAAAGATGAGGGATTTGGTGCTTCCTTTGGTTGGTGCCCTGAAGAAGGGGATTTGTGTCTCCTAGAGTTGGTGCTCTAAAAAGGATTAGTGTCCTTCACTATTCTTTGTAAAACCTTGTAATTCCTATTAAATATATTTATATAATTGATTTTGCATACAATTAATTGTTGATTTATTGTGGTAATCAATAAAATATAAAAAGTAACTATTGATTGTTAAAAAGGGGTAATATTGATTCACCCCCCCCCCCTCTCTCAATATACTAACAATTGGTATCAGAGAAGTTCCCTTTAGCACAGTCTAACAACTAGAAGGTAGATCCTGAAGATGGATCAACAAGAGGGAATGTCTAACAAAAAACCACCATTGTTCAATGGAGGAGGCTATGCTCTATGGAAAATAAGAATGAAAAACTTGTTGTTGGCTCTTGGTTTTGATATCTGGAAATCTGGTGTAGATGGTTACACTGCACCAACTGCTCCATCCACAGACGATGCAGGAAAGAAAATCCACAATGACAACTCAAGAGCAGTTAATGGAATTCTAGGAGGGTTGACTAATTCTATATGTGCGAAGGTTATGCATTGTAAATCAGCCAAAGAAATTTGGGACAGGTTGGAGGTTCCATATGAAGGAGATAACAAACTCAAGGAAGCCAAACTATAGACCTATAGAACTCAGTTTGAAAATCTGAAAATGAAAGAAGAAGAAAATATTGTTGAGTACCTTCATAGAGAGATGAAGTGGTTAATTCAATCAGAGAAACAAGATAAGAAATTACAGATAAACCTATTATGCAAAAAATACTAAGGTCATTACCTATGAGATATGATGCAAATATTTCTACAATTGAAGAGAGATATGATCTAAACACACTCACAGTCGATCAAATTTATGGATTTTTTATAACATATGAAATGAGAACAGGGAATGATAAATCAACAAAATAAAAAACAACCTTTAAAGAATCTAAAACAAAGATGAGGCGGGAGAAAAATACCAATGATGAGTTAACAGATAGATCATATGTAGAAGAGGGTAACTTTATAAGGAAACTCGAGAAAGGATTTGAAAAAATATAAATTAAAGTTACCTTTCAAATGTTTCAACTGTGGCAGAATTGGACACTTTGCTAACAAATGTCCCTATCCCAAGCAGGAGGAAAATGATGAAGAAGTTCACAACCAGAAAAACCAATACAAGAAGAAATTTTATAAGAAAAATAAAAACTTATACTCTAAATAAGACATCCACTCTTCATACATAAGTGAAGATGAAGATTCAAAGCTTCTATTTATGGGAATGAACACTCAAAATAATGATGTAGATGATGAAGAAAATTATGAATTTGAAGGAGAAGTGAACCTAGAAGCAGAATTGATTAGTGCTCTGGAGGAACTAAGAAAGTATAAAAGGAAGAACAAGATACTTAGGGCACAACTTTAAGAATTTGATGAATCACATCAGGCAAAAGAAATAGGTGAATTAAGAACTATTAAAGAATCAGAGCAGATCATCGATGATTTAAAATCCTAGCTCCTAGAAGCTAATAAAATTGAAGAAGTCATTTTAAAACAACTTAGTGATAAAAAACAAGCATGTGAGAAATTAGAAGCTGAGATTAAGCTGCTAAAAAGTGAACTTGAGAAAGAAAAGAAGAGATCAAAATTTGGAAATAGTTCAAAGTTCTTGGATGAAATTCTCAGTAGTAAAAGATCACCAAACAACAAGAATGGTTTGGGATACACCCAAGACTCAACTTCTAAATCACAAGGATCTATCAAAAGACCAATTAGTTATGCATATGCTCTAAAGGGATCCTTAATAGGAGAAGATGCTGAGGAAAATATGATACCGTTGAACATTGTTCCACATAAACATAAATCAACATTCCCTACTAAAGTATCAAACAAGAAAGATGATGAAAATATTGCTCCTGAAATTAATGAAGTCAATAATAGGAGATTGGTGGGTAAAATTTCTAATAAGGATTATAATAATCAAATCTATGCATATAAAGTAGATCAAAATCAAGACATGAAAACTCCTAAAGAAAAATATGACACAATTCCAAAACTTGATAATGTCATACACGAAGATTATCCATTACCCAACAAATGGAAATTAATAAAGAAATATTCTCAAAACAAGGATAAAGAAGATTTTGGTGCACATAATAGTGACGATGATGATGAATCTTCAACAATAGAACAACCAAAAGAATTGAGTGATGATTATCTCAGAAATTTTTCAATCCTATTTTAATGATCCACTGAAACTCCTTCTCAAAGAAAAATTAAAAACAAAGAAGGGAAGGAGAAATTAGGGAAGACTTAAAAATCATTCATGTTGATTCTCCTATGAGTATTGAAGAACATAAAAATGAATAGGATCATCGAAATCATCATGGTTTGATAATATAACTCTATGCAAGATCTGACATAGTTTATTGCAGGTCTTCATCTACCTAGGAACAATGCAGGTTATGTTTTTTCTCAGTAAATTTATGTTAAATGGGTATAAGTGGACAAACCCTAAATGGAAGTTGCTATGTGAGCAACGAATGGAAAAGTATAAATACAACTATGCTTGATTCGTTTGTGAGAGAATGGGTATGGAAGATATCTAAGTATAAGAAATGTTTGTGGTCTAGTTTCTGTGATGGTAGTTCTGCAACAGTGAGGTGATGATAAATATACATTGAGTACAAGTCTGAAAATGAAAAGATTAGATAACTAGATCAATTATAGTTGAAAATATTACATTCTATTAGCAAGATAAGTCATGTGGCAAGCAAAGAATAAATTCTCTTGGATGACTTTAAGAAGCAATGTATAGTAAAGAAGCATCTTGGATAAATATGGATACATCTAGTTAGAGATCGATGAGAAGCAATGGATAGGTCAAAAGGTCATTTGAAAAGTATAAGCTTCAGTTGCACAGTGTTCCAGTAGGAAAACTATATCCACAGCGGAAACAGTAGGATGTATATAGTGGTATACATGGAATTTTGTAGAGATGACAGGGGGAGAGATATTGTCAGGAAGAACTACCCCTTTAGAAACAAAGGGAAGAGAAGTTAGAAGCATAGAGAGAAGATTGACAAGGGGAGTCATTCAGTTAAAATAGGCATAGCATAATTGCAGGGGGAGCTACCAGAGCTCATATTGTGGTCAGCAACATATAGACAAATAGATCATAAGAAGAGAAACCCCTTGTCATTGATGTCAAATGGAGATAATAACTTCAAAGGAGAGAAGCATCATCACAGGGGGGAGTTTGTGTATGAAGTTAGTGTGTTTCCCTCAATGACAAAGGGAGAGATTTTTGGACATATTGTCATTGATGTCAATAGATGATGTCATTACGTTATAATGATTAGTTGGTATGAACAAAGTGAAGAAGAATCTACCTATATCTTAGGAGAGGTAGCATGTAGAAACTGCATGTACAGAAGGAATAACAAAGTACAAAGAATTAAGAGCCCGAGAGGGTTAGCGACTGAAGATCAATGCATAAATAAATACAAAAATCAATTATTAAAACGCTCAGGAGAAATATCGATGAAACAGATCAGAAGATCAGAAGAGATGGTGCACATGAAGCTCAAAAAAGATGATGCATAGGAGTCGTTCACTATCATTTCTGGACATTCCAATACCATCAGATTAAGGAGAAGTCAGAGGAATTATATCTCAACCAACATATCTGAAGCAGGAGATTCAGGATGTTTCCCGGCTATTAGATCAAGATTTGATCTGAAGTCATTCTCAGTAGTCGATCTAAAATAAATTTTGGGAGTTATGACAACCATTAGATCTAGGAGGGGAGCATCTGCCACATGAGGAGATCCATGTCAGCAAGGACACGTGGCACAATTAGATGATGACAAGTGTCAAGGTGCAGTTGGCATTTTAGGTATGGGTAAGTCATAAATATAAGTGACACATGGCAGCCACTCAGTCAGTGCCACATCAACAAGTGACGTTAGTAGCTATGTCACTCCGGGAGTATGTACTTTTGGAGTTTTCACCACCAACAATGCCTGAAGTCCCGAAGTTCTGAAATGATCAAGAATCGTTCATTGTGCAAGTGAAATCAAACCATCTAATATACTTCGGCGAAATGAACTCCGAAAGATTGAAGGCCTATGTAGGAGAAATCACCCAAAGCGTCGAAGGTCAAAGTCAACGCTAATCGTTGATCTAAGATAACTTCGAGAGAATTCTCAACCGTCAGATCATGAGACAGTGAATTCCAACGCTGACAAACTTCGATGGAAATTGGGACAACAATTACCTAGACCTCTAAACCCCCGAAGTCCCGTAGTAAACAAGGATCGTCCACCCAACCTTTGATTAAGTCATAGTCGTTGATCAAGTATAATGGAAATATAAAGTAAGCATAAATCACGAAGTAACACTAACCATTGATCTACTTCAGGAGCATTCTCAATCGATGATCAACCATAGTGGAAGAATAACGTAAGTGGAGGTTTTAACCAACAACAAGCGGTCATCACCGCTTTATGACTTATTTGGTAGGTAATCACTCCAGAGTTCAGGAGCCACGAATAGCCAAAGTTCCGGAGTGAATGAGAATCGTTCATCTCAACTCTTGATTAATTCGTAATCGTCGATTGTGATTGAAGCCTCTAGATAAGTAAGGATCATCCGTTCACAGAATATTAAATATGGAACGTCCGATCTACTAGTGAAAATCCGTATTCCAACATTAGTCTAAAAAAAAAAAGGGTTACTAGTTTCAGCAACCATATGTTTTGAAGTGTTGATATGCACTTCTTTTTTCAGTGATAATCAAAATATAGGTGCCAAAACACATTTTTCCTCACCGACGTCAATCATAATATCATTGCCAAAATAACATTTCCCTCACTAGCGACGATCTTTTAATCGATGTTGATACAGTTTAACCTTGACCCTTCAAAATCAACCTCGAATATTGGAAAAGTGTTCTTGCAATGATGGCGAGTGAATTTTTCCCAACTGCCAATATGCCTCCCTATATCGGTGAGGAAATACTATTCAACGCTGATAAAGGTGTGTATCGGCACATAAAACACAAACTCATTGACTCCTCCTAAAAGAATTAAAAATAACTCAAATGCAAAAATAATCCGTTATCTCTCTTTTTCATTCTCTGACTTATTAAAATAGTAAGGATTTGATGCTTCCTCAAGAACTAATGATAAATATGCCTTTTGCAGATTCGACCATGTCTCCTCACAAACACTTGCAAAACACTAACAGGGCCCTTGTTGAAGATGCCTCTGCAATAAGAAGTGCTCGGGAGGAAGAATTAGATACTCCAAGACCGGTGTATGATGACACCAAAGGTGTCGTCATCAACAAGACTTCAATCAAATGGGGTGAAGTATACCAAATGTTCAACAATCAAACCTTCCCCCAAGAGGCAGAAGGTAGCTCCAATATCAAGAAATTCAAATAATATCAAGAAATCCAAGTTGTACATGGTGGAAACACATGAAATGATGTTTCCCTACACAGAGGCCATTTCATCGATAGAAAGGCATGAAGACTTGGAAACTAGATATATTCTCAATTCCAGAGAGCACCCAATATCTTCCTTTGAAGCTTCAACAATCGCTTCTTGTTACCACTTGGAAAATGGGGAGAGATCATTATATGAGAAGCTCATAAGGAAATTATTTCTTAAGTCGATGGAGCTTTTAAAGGCCTGGTACAAACTTGAAAAAAAATTCAAATCAAGGACCGTAAGTGAATATCACACCAACTTTTTGAAAATTCCATATCAATATGTGATGGCCATGTTGTGAAAATTATATGGGGAGCCTGATGCTTTAATATTCTTGATAACTCAGGTATCTCTTATTCACTATTTTGCAGATGTCAAGTCAACATTCAATTGGGCCAAAATTTTGTCATCATCCTTGGAAGAAGCTCTCAAAACATCTAAGGAAACCATGCCTAGGAAATTCCCAAGTTTCCACATGTACTTGTATCTCCTTGACATGGTTTGTATTTGTCATGCATTTCCACATATGGAGTGGGCCTAGAAGCCCAACGATCTACCAATCCATATCTACTGTAAGGTGTTATGGGAGAAAAAGTACCAAATAGAATACCACAAAATCTGTGACCAATTGCTCGTGCCTTTGTTCCGACTTATATTTGACTCACCTGCACCCTGCATGACAGATAAAGCATAGGTGATAGTCAAAAGGATAGGAGACCGGTACATCCTAGGGTATGGAACATACCTAAGAATATATGGAGACTCCAAAGCTACACTTTTTGCTCCCAAATTTTGCTCTAGACAACTTGGCGCTATAGGAAATTGCTTACCAGACTATTGTGCATAGAATAGGTGCACTGTTATATAGAGATAAGAAGGTTATCTAACCTCCTTTGCCACTGTGGGTAGGGTCATACTCATTTAAATACATCAATGAGGCCTACACCGAAGTAGCCATATTGGCATCCTTCCACTTCGAAGAAGAAATATACTGAAGGCACGATCCTATGGACATAGTCAAAGATCACTGCGTCATCCGTGGGTACAAGTGGGAATACAAAACTGATGTTTGGGAAGAAGAAGAAATAGTTTTCATGGGATGATACACCATGATGTCATCTTCAAGAGAAAGAGAAATCCATTGGGCAAAGTATCAAATGAAAAATGATTCTGGGAATCCCATAAGAAGTCCAAGGAAGAAGTAGTAGTGGAAGTAGCAGCCATGATGATAACACCAACCTCTGAATCAACAACAACAACAACAACAAAGGAAGAGAGAAAAATGAAGGAAACTGAATCTATTGAATAAGAAGAAAACAAGAGAAGGAAAGAAGAGGAAGATGATCAAAGGAAACATAAGGAAGTCGAATATGCAACAACAACCAAGTTAGCTACAAAACAAAAAAAGAAAAAGAAAAAGTACAAAAGAAAAATGAATATGTAGTTGAGAAAAATAAAACATAAGAAGAAGTTGTAGCTAAGGCAGTAGTATAATATGAAGTAGGAATGAAAGTAGTTGCAAAAAAGAGAGCATCCAAAAAGGAAGCAATGGAAGAACAAAGGAAGCAATATGAAGAAGCAATAAACCATGATGCTTCCCCCATGGACATGGACATCTCGGGGTCATTGACTAAATCTCCACTCATGGGTGTACACTTTCTGCTAGGTGAATTCAGATTGGGACTATTCACACCCTCCAAGGCTTGCAAGGTTTCCAACCTAAACAATTTCTGGTTCGACAAAGCCTCTGGAAAGATTGTACAACAATAGACTAAGAAAATCCCAATTATTGGGAAGGATACCCTGTCAATGGTTACCGAAACCATTGTGACAGAGAATGTAGGAAAGAGCCTCTCTCAATTGCATCAGTTGGCATTGCCTTCACCATGGCATCAGATCCAAACCTTAAGGACTTGGTCCATGAGAACCATGAAAAATATTAAAAGATCAGGGAACTAGAATAAGAAGTTAGGCACGACAAGAGGGATAATGAAAGCCTTAAATAATTCAGAATATGTGTCGAGAGATTCAGAACAAAGCTTCACGACATGGAGGATGACATGTATGTGAATCTTCAAGTATTCCAACAGTTGGAAGCACAAATTATGTCCTAGAATAGCACAACACAATCCAAGAATGTATAATTCATCATCATTAGAGCAGGTATGAATGACATGCAATGGTGCATCGCTGAAAATCCAGATACCCTAGATGGTTTTCCCTGCATATCATAGTGGGAGAGAAAAGTTGACTACATTGCTCTCGATAATTTCCAACAAGATTGGGAGAAGGTCGAAAAGGATATAAATAATTCATTGTCAATCTGTGCACAACTTCACAAGGGAACACACATCTTAACACACAAAGGACACCTGCCTATGATCGAAGCACTCAGGAAGATGAAATATGATGAGAAGAGTTTTGAAGAGTTGGAGATGAACATGAAGTAGAGGCAAATGGATGCACGGGATGCAACTAGGGTAACAATGGACCTGACGGAGGAGCATATTGTGAAGCCATCCAAAACACAGAACATGATCCAAGCCTTCATGGTCAACTTTAAGAGAAACATGAAAACCCTCTCACAAAATTTAGCAGCTTATGAGGCCACCCTGAAAATGCTTTTATTTCGTAAATTTATTTCCATTACAGGATAGCATGAATCTTGGGAAGCCTACTTGAGATACAAATACAAATGAACGAGGACATAACAACCAATTTGAATATGATCACAAAAGCCTTCTATTTTGTCATTTTTCCAACTATACTCAATTTTTTCCTATTATAACACATGTCGAAAATAGTTGAGAGGGGAAGTTGATGATTCATGTAATTGTTGTTAGATAGTTGGTTTAGATTGATGGACAGTTGGTTTTCATTGATTTCAACCCTTGGAGAGTGATATTGTAGATTGATGTCAACCCTAGAGAACTCTGGTAGAGAATTTCGGTAGCACAAAGGCATGGGTAAGGGACCTGAGTCTGTTTGAGGTATAAAGGCATGAATATCAATGAATTTATAGGTAAGACTATTCTAGATGGATATTATATGTCATGCCATTTCTAGTGATATGTGGAACGACACATAACTCCTCACGGTTAGAGAGTTGTGGACATATGAAATTGGAGAACGCTCATGAGTTGTCTAGAAGCTCCTAGAAGGTCAAAGAAGTCAATTATTCTAGAAGCTACTAGAAGAAGTGTATTAGTCAAATTGATGGTAACTAGGAGTTAATCATGGGTATAGTTGTTGCATTAAGAAAATAATTAAAAATAAATTAGTTGCAACAAGAATTTGTGAGTTTGGTAATTATGGTAAAGTAATTGTGATGAGAAGATTGAACAGTCAAAGTGGTTGACCAAGAAATAAATTAAATAATAAAGTGGTTGCAACAAGAATAAGTTCGTTAAGGG
>SNQJ01S0046509.1:0-24632 GCA_010110895.2 Picea sitchensis
TAAATGGAACGTGGCAATTACACATCCTTACAGTAATTTTTTAATGTGATTAGGTAAATGTTAAAAAGTAAACATGTTAACAGATGCCTTGATAAATGCAAGAAAGTTATGAACAATAAATCTGATCCATTGATTTTGGAGGATGACTAAGAATATGCCAGCATCTTCAATGCATAGACATCAAATTAGGGTTTAAGGTTAAATAAGGTTAAAAGATCATTAATTGTGCCCATTATCAATAGTGTACGCCTTTCGGCGTAATTATGGAAAAAATATTTTCCATTTACAAAATAGTATGAAAATATACCAACCAACCTGTTATCCATGAGTACGCAATTCGACTCCATTCCCCACTAGAGAAATAGAAAAATCTAGAAGTGCTAGCGGTAATGGAAATAGGGAAGTGAATCCACCGAGAAACAACAAAGTTAAGGCATCGGGAATTGGGAATGGTAATGAAAACTACTAAATGAAGCGACCCATAATCGGGAGTGGCAACGACAAAACCATTGAAGTGGAGTGGAAACTAAAATTTTTGTACCTTTTTGGAGGAACACGTCAAACATGATTGGCCGTTAACATTTCAGTGGTAATTGAATACGTCGATAAGCGTAGATTTATTGGAAATGTCAAAATTTAATAGCCTTTTAATTACATATGAGATTTTAATAGACATGATTTTATTTTTCTTCATCATAAATGAAGATCACAATAAATGAGATTTTAATAGACATGATTTTATTTTTCATCATCATAATAAATCATAATAAATGAAGATCACAATAAAATAAATGAAGAGTTGTGATTTTAATCATTAATTTTTGCATATGATAAAATATGTTTGTTCATCATTAAAACAGGTAATTATTTTTCATCGTCATAATAAATGAAGATCACAATAAATGAAGAGTTGTAATTTTAATCATTAACTTTTGTATATGACAAAACATGTTTGTCCATCATTAAAACCGGTAATTAGGATGATTAATGTAATAATGGCAAATCAAATTATTAATTCCAAATTTAATAATTATTCCAAACTTTTACAATAAATGAAAATCTGTTAAGATTTTTTTTACTAAGTCTATTTTATTTCTTTACCAATAAGTGAGATACCTCACTACTTTTGTTATGCAAAATATCCCTTCACCCATTAATAATTCATGTTATCCATTCTTTATCCACATTATGGGCATACCACCTCATACTAAACTAGTACATAATAATCTTTTAATAAAAAATAAATAAAATCCCTCATACTAAACTAATAATAATAATCTTTTAATAAAATAAATAAATTTATATTCATTTAAATTTAATTTAATTAAATTTTTAATCATTTAAATTAAATTTAAATTTATATTCATTTAAATTAAATTCAACCTTAAATTAATCTCCATATTATGAAAAATAAAAACTTAATATCCATAAACTTAGACATTATGAGAAATGAAAACTTAGTATCCATAAACTTGGACAATGAATTTTTAAATATAGAAAACATTACATGTATTTTACACAATGGAAACCTTCAAATTGAAGCTCAAGAAGATGAGCAATTTCTCTTTGTCAACACACACGAAAACATTTTCTCTTGCACATTCTATAAAGTCAAGATTAATTTATTCTAAATAACATACAAATATTTAATTTAAAACTATCGATAAAGGAGGTGGGGAATAAACAACCTACTCCTTCTTCATCTTCTTTTATTATTATTTTTTTAAATAAATACTAAATATAATTAGTGATATATAATCACATTAACACACATGCTTTATATCATATACTTGAGTTTGTTTTTAAAAATAATAATAAACACTATTAATGACTCATTACACTTGAATGCGCCTATAAGTATAATGATAAACACTACTAACGACATGAAGGTGCCTCCAAGCATAATGATAAACACTACTAATGTCATTACACTCCATTGTGTCTCTAAGAAAAATAATAAACACTACTCATGATTAATTACACTTGAATGTGCCTTTAAGCACAATAATAAACACTAGTAATGACTCATTACACTCGAATGTGCATCTAAACACAATAATAAACACTACTATTGACTCATTACACTTAAATGTGTCTCTAAGCATAATAATAAACACTATTAATGACTCATTACACTTGAATGTGCCTCTAAGCACAATTATAAACACTACTAATTACTCTTTACATTTGAATTCACCTTTAAGCATACTAATAAACATTACTATCGACTTATAAGAACTACTAATTACTTTTTAAATTTGAATTCACCTTTAAGCATAATAATAAACACTACTATCAACTTATTACGCCGATAAGCGTACACCTATTGAAAATGTCCAGATTTAATGGTCTTTTATTTGCAAATGAGATTTTAATGGACACGATTTATCCTTCAAATATTCTTTGTTGTCACAATAAATGAAGGGTTGTGATTTCAACCATTAACCTCATTGCATGACAAAACATGTCCATTTGTCATTAAAACGGGTGATTAGGGTGATTAACATAATAATGGTCGATCAAATTATCCTTGCCAATTTTAATAATTGCTACGAGATTTTACTGTGAGTGACAGGCATTTAGGGTTTTTTATTGTGTCTATTTTAGGTTTTTTACAATGTTTCTTTACCAATACATGATATGCCTGGGGATGTTTGTTATGCAGACTCCCCATTCACCCATTACTATTATTTAGCCATGGTATGGTCATACCGCCTTCTTCCAAACTAACTCCTTCACTCCACCTCCCTATTGCTTCTCTTACCCATCAGTTTATATCGCGGTGTTTATAAAATACCACTTACATGTTTATAGGTGGAGGTGAAGAGTGATTCAACCGATACCTATAAGCGTTCGCCAACCATGAGTTAGCGGTTGTGCTAGTTATAATATATTTTGATGCATATGAAATTGAGAGTTGTGTAATAATTAACTACACATCCTCTTGTCTAGAATCTGTAAGCTACATATTTTTTATTTCTACAAAATTTGTTGGTAGTTTTTCATTTATTTATTGATGCAATTGCTTCTTCAACTTTTTGAAATTATAACTTAGATTTCCAATGAAAAATCACTTAAATTTTTTTCCAAATAGTAAGACAATCTAGTCGTTTGTTAGCTTATGTTATGATAATGTCATAATATTGTGTTTTTACTTTAATCTCTTTGATTTCAAATTCAAAGAAACATTAAAAAAAAAATTGATTCAATATATTAAATCTACAAGCACATATAGATGTTTGAAAAAATCTTGATGGGTTAGCTCAAGTGGTTGAGTATTGTGAATTACAAGTAGGAGATTGCAGGGTCAAGTCCCTAGGTTGGTTGCCTTTGTGAATATTATTGAGCCTCACTCGATGTCCCCTCTGAATTATGTTTCCAAGAATACAACTGATCATTTTACCCAAGTATCATCCTTGAAATGAGAAGAAGTACCTGGAAGATATATCCTTGAAATATACATTCCATCAGACGAAAAAAAAAAAAAAAAACATTTAATAAAATAAATTTTAAAATGAATTTTAAAGCATGCTACTACTATCGATGAATATAAAAATAATGACTCACTTTTAGACTACAATGCAAAGTAAAATGACTTGTATTTTTAATGAAATAACAAAATAAAATAGCATTCCAAGATGTAGAAGATGCATACTGAAAACTACACCTCTTGAACACTAAGTGAGAGGTCTATCATCTAAGTTATTGCTTCCTATCTAAAATAAACAAAAAAATCATTAGACATTTATGGATCTTCAGTTGACTCAAATTAAATGCCAAACTTGCTAATGTTTTCGATCTATCAAGGTTTTCAAGTGACGATAAATGTTTAAAAGGGTAAAATATACTTAATGTTACATGGGATGTGCTCACCGGTTTACTACGACGACTATAGAATTTTAACAAACTATATATAAAAGTCAATTTTCCATGATTGACAATCAAAATAAGGAAGCCACTCTTATTGAGGTAGACATTAAAATGATGTCCTTTAGGTTAATAAGAATTTCGGTGAAAGAAATGCATAATGGAAAGAGATATTATTTTCCTTACTTCAAATCATTTTTTTTTAGCAAATATTTTCAAGCCTTATTAAATATCGATGAGGTCATTTAAGTTGGGGTAATTTAGATTATGTTGACCATCATGAACTATTCTTGCAGAGGACATTTCCCTTGTGAGGCATTTACTAAACAATTGTCAAAGGATTTAACCCATTAAATATGAAATCAAATATGTTAAAATATGTAGTGTCATGTTTTATCTGAATACTTTTGCAAAATTAGAATTATTGTTTGAGGGAATTTACTTGCAAACGAACTGGTTCATAAATGTTTAGATTATATTTCATTTCATTTGATTGTTGATATTTTAAAAATGTAAAAATAGTTTGACTTATGGCATGGTATGTTGATGAATAATTTACATAGATTGGTTATAATTATTTCAAATGTTACTAACAAATTTCCTGATTGACAAGAAATTTAATGATGCATTGACTTAGGTATCATCAACAAGACTTCGGGACTGCAGATTGAGTTAGGGAGTAGTTCTTAATTAATGATTTGGTTTATGTAATTGGATTTATTTATGTAATCATTGGCAAGAAAATGTGTTAGTGGATGTAGGCATAAGGATCATGCTTGTCGATCCAACTCACAAAGGAGTAACAGGGTTGTATAGAGGTAGACTAGTACTATAGGGAGAGGTGGGACATTGTCCCTGATTCCACCTACTAGAAATCCCACTGTAGTTGAAGTTGAAAAGTGTGGGGAATTTTTTCTTGAGCGGTTGTATGATGTCGTGAGGTTAAGTCATGGACTCGATCACTTATAAGGTAAACTAAGGGGTGTGCAATAAGGTGAAGGCCTCATTCCTCAGTGTCTGGTAGTCTCACAAATAGGGGAAACTACAAAGTTAACAGGGTATCTACAAGCTATGTCACTCTTCTCAATGCTCAAAGTCGAATGCTTGAAGGGAATGACACATGGAACCCTTGGAATACATAGGTACATCTTGAAGGGCATGGCACCCTTATAATTCTTATACAATTCGAAACGACTATTTAAAAATAAAAGTGACAGATAACCTAAGGGAAAGGTACAAGTAAAGGGTACTTAAAGATTATCATTCTATAAAACTCTAAAATATATTATAATGCACTTAGAAAAGAGTAAATTAGTAAAAGAGAAAAAATATGATTACTTAGTAACTTAGGGTAAAGTCAAATCAAATAAATACATCTAGGAAATGAGCTTGAGTCCAAAATATGTGTGTTTTGATTTATCAAATTAATTAATTGGGAAATTCAAATACAAGAAAACTCTAATTAAATGAAAAGTGGAGGAGAAAAATCTAAAAAAATCTAAGAGACAAGAAAAGTTGAGAAACATTTAGGAGAAAAGCAAAGAGTCAATAAAAGGTTGGAAACATCTAAAAAAAACTAAGAGACAAGAAAAGCTAAGAAACATTTAGGTAAAAAACTAAGAGACAAGAAAAGCTAGGAAACATTTAGGAGAAAAGAGAAGAATCAATAAAAACTAAAACATCCAGAAAAAAATTTAAGAGTCAAGAAAGGATACAAAATATATAGGAAAAAAACTAAAAATCCAAAAAAAACTGAGAAATTTTGAATAAAAAACAAGAAACATCGAAGAGTAATTTTAGGAAAGTAAAAAAAAATAGATGAAGGATATAATTTATTTTAGATTTTTAATTGATAATTCCATGTGCACTTATAAAACAAGGTGTTGATAAAAAAGAGGGATCACTATTTTCCCTCTTGGTCATCGTCACAACCAAATGACTTGTGAGCATTACTATTTGCGAGTTGAACGTGGTGTAGCTTTGGAGGTGGGATCCTCAACACTTGTGAGTGTATGTACCATAGCTAGATCTAGAGGTTGGTCCTATATAGCCTCATTGAAGTCCGGGGGTATTGGGAAAGAAGAATACCATTCGGAGTTGGCAAGGAGGTATTCGGTGGGTCATTTTGATGATCGGTTAAGCTCTAGCGAAGTGGACGCAGAATCCGACAAAGTTGACGTAGAATTTGGCATGGTGACACAAGGATCCAACACAAATTGAATGAGATTCGACAAGTGATGCTAAGGCATCGACAATTAAAATCTTTTGGTTATAGTAATTATCGTTTAATTCTATTGAAAATTTATTTCAGAAATCTTTTGACATATGACATTACATATGTAAATTTATTAAAAAAAATCTTGCAAACTAAAATTTCTGGTTAAATTTTATATGTTTGAATATGTATAAATGGTTAATTTCGATTTGAAATTTCATTATATGTGACGATGCATGGAAATTAATTTAAGATTGTCTTGTATCCTAGAAATTTTGTTTAGATTATATTATGTTGTATATGTAATTTAAATAAGAAAAAATATATTTCCTACGAAATGAATTCAACCTTCGAATAAAATGAATGCAAAAAACTGAAGTTATGGACCAAGTTAAACTTGATTCAAGATGGATAGGTTGTCATCATTTTTAATTTCCTGGAATGTTGATTTCTCCATGTTGATATATTGTAAATTGTTTGGGTGATTAATATTATTGCGTGATTAGATCTACTTACCTTGCTCCCTTAGGTCGTGGGTTTTTTTTATTCTTCATTACCCTTTTGTGGCTTATATGGCTTATAGATTTCAGCTCTTCCTTTCTTTATGTGTCAGTTTTGAATTGTAAGCAATATCAAATTTATGTCCAATCACACTCAATGATAAGTTGTAACTCACTTTCATTGACAGTGATTGAGATTGTCCAGCATTGTCAAGTACAGTTGTGACCTACATATCTTATGTATTGATGTTTCCTCTATTTTGCATTCAATCCTACTCCAAATAACTTACATGAAGGATTTCTTGTCATGTTGATGGCCAACTGTGACTGTTTGGTTTTATGGAACTTCTTTAACTGTGGGTTCTATCAATTTAGTTATATTGCAAAGTTTCATATGATTCAGTGCTGCAATAATAAATAAATCCTCTACTGAACCTATGGTGCACAAAAAATATAGAGTTAGAATATTACCCTTTTATATTTATCATTTCATCAACCACTGCCATGGATTTGATGCCACATTTTTTTACAATCAAGAAATTGAAGAACAACCAATTATAGTCTACCCAATTCGAAAATCTTAAACATCCCAATGATGCGTGCATCCTTCCTACAAAGCCCACGAAATTTTGTGTATTTGATTTGGATTTATGAGCGGAATGAAATGAAAACACAAATTTATAATATTAACACAGAGACACGGTGAATAATAATAGAGATACAATAAAACTTGACTTCTATTAATTAAGAAATATTTTGAAATTGTAAAATGCAAACTGAAAACAAGCTTGCTAGAATGGTGGCAGCTTATCTCTGAGAAGAGATGTGCTGGCTACGCTCATTCGCAAGAAGATGAGTACAATGAGGCTCTGAAATCCTTTTTACAATAAACATGAATTTTAAAACCCTAGGCATCCAAAAACCTAACCCTAGGAGATGAAGCACCAAAAGTCATGTGGGCCCTGTTGGGGTAAGTTAGTACATCAAATTCTCGAGGTTGTAACTTTTTCATACGATCTCCGTTTTGGGTGCACAATGGCTCGTTGGAAAGGTCTTGACAATGAGAATCATTTCATAGGCTCAACCATTCCTTTGGTAAGAAATCAGGTTCCTGATGATGAAAAAACTTCGTTTAGGCCCTCAAAATTGCCCCAGAAGTTTAGGACCCGAAAAACTACTAAAAATAGTAAATTGTCAAAAACCTTGTTTTGAACTAGTTGGAATAGGTGTGTGGCCACAAATATCCTCCTGGATCAATCCTCCCCCATTAGGAATAAATGGTGTCCATTTCACTGAGTTCCCCCATCAAATGAGGAATTTTTTGTTGAATTTGGCCCTAGGTGAGCCACTTTCCTTGGTGCAAGAGTTTCCCTACTTTGACAACCCGATAAAGTTGGATCCTTTGTTGGTGAGTTCCCTTGACCTGTGTGTCCATGATCTGATCAATGGATGCATGTTTCATGCAGTCATGGTTGAGCTTTCTTGGTGTCAATTGTTCTACTATCTCTAAGATGTTCAACAATGGTGGAAAATAGGGTTGAAGGAGGTCCACATTGAACATTGGGTGCAAGCCAAGGAAGGGGGGAATGTTGAGATCAAAATCATTGTCACCCAAAGCCTTAGTGATGGTGTAAGTTGCACAATTGAGTGGATGAAGCTTCTGATGAGGCCCTATAAGGCATTCTTTCTACAAGTGCAACCAAACTTTGTCTCCCACCTAAAACTGGTGTGGCACCTGATGTTGATCATGACACTACTTGTACTTGGCATTGGACTTATGTAAAATATCATGAACCTGTTGGAGGATCTATTGTATCCGCTCAATGAACCAGGTAGATTTTTTTATCTTCAGCGGGAGCATGCGACAAGTCTTCTTGGGTGCCCGCAAGGGGTAGTGCAACATCCATGGGACCCAATAGTTGAAATCCCAACCCCACATGAAAGGGGATGTAGTCAGTTGAGCTATGTATGGGGGTGGGGGTGCTTGTAATTGTACATCTGCAGGGTGTGCATGATCATGCAATTGACGAAGTCTTGTTTGGCCATCTGTTTGGGGGTGGAAGGTAGTGGATTTGGTGATCTTGGTGTCCAACAATGACGAGAGGCTCGACCAAAATGTGTTGAGGAATTGGCTGTCCTGATATGATATAATGGTTTGTGGGATCTAAAAGTGTACCCACACTCATTCAAATAAGAGCTTGGAAATGACCTCTATTGTGATTCTCTTCTTGCAGGCGACCAGAATCGCCATCCTGGAAAAGAGATCAACAATCACAAAAACAAAGTCATTTCCCCGCTTGTTGGACAGAAGGCCCGACATGTAGTCCATTGAGATGGATTCCCAGGGCCTATTAGGAGTAGGAATATGAGTGTATCGGCCTTGTTTCTTAGTGGTTGGTTTGTAAATAGCACAAGAAGTGCAGGACCAAACATACTTACTGGAATCATGTCAAAGTTTAGATCAATAGAAATTTCACTGCAACATTGCCACTGTCTTTTCCACGTCGAAGTTTCCTGCCAGTCGATTGTAGTGACATTCCCAAATCAGTTTTTCTCACTCACTTGATGGAATGTAGAGATGGCCCAGATGGCACAACAACTTGTCTTGAAGATGGAAATTAGTGATAGATGTGTTTTTTCCCAACATCTGGAAGGTGTTGGCAAAGTCAAGATCTGTCTCATAAAGATGGGGCTATCCTGAGGTCTTGTTTCCATAAGATTCTAGCACAGTGGTGAGTTCCTTGACTGCAGGTCATCTGATGAAATCACCGGCTCATTTGGTACTTCTTGTTTTATACTTGATGTTGAGGTGGAAATGTTTCAAATATGTTGACCAATTCTGATGGAGGTCATTCTACAATTTTCCTTGTGTCTGCATGAACTACAATGGCTTATGATCAGTGTGGATGATTGTCTCCTTCCTGAGAATGTAATGCCTCCACTGGAAGCATGCTTTCACAATGGAGTACATTTATTTTTTGTAAGTATGGTATTTACAAATGACATCTGATAGTGTCTTAGTGTGATAGACCACGGGGTGGTCATGCTGAGTGAGGACTATGCCCACATCATAGTTTGAAGCATTTGTCTCGATTTCAAAGGTATGTTGTAGGTTAGGTAATGAAAGAACTGGGGATTTGCACAAGAATTTCTTCAGATCATCGAATGCTTGTTGTTGGGCCAGTCCCCACACAAAATTTTCCTTACCACCACCCCTATTTACTTGGTTGAGGGCCCATGCCATATGGAAGAATCCCAACATGAACCTGTAATAGAAATTGGCAAGGCCTAAGAATCTTTGAAGCTCATTGAGTTTGGTTGGGGTTATTCAATCATGGATGACTTGGATCTTAGCTAGATCAACATGAACATCAACAATGTATCCTAGGTAATGGACCATGTCCATGCCGAAAGATCATTTTTCCAAGTTGGAATATAGCTTGTGTTGTCGCAGAGTGTGCAAAACCTGTTCAATATGTTGCAAGTGTTTTGTCCAAGTCTTGTTGTAGATGAGTATGCCATCCAGATACACCATCACAAAATAATTAGTGAAAGTATTCAATATATCGTCCATCATCCTCATGAAAGTTGTTGGGTCATTTTTCAAACCAAAGGGCATGACCAACCATTCAAAAATACATTCTTTTGACTTGAAGGCAGTCTTCCATACATCAGTCTTCTCTATTGGGACATGATGGTAGTTAGACATTAGATCAATCTTACTAAAGTATTTGGCCCCCTTGAGATGATGAAGGAGATCGTCGATTCAAGGAATCATGTACTAGTGCCTGACTATGATTTTATTTATGACCCGATAATCAATGCAGAGTCGCCAGGTCTCATCTTTCTTCTGCACCAGCACGATTATGCTTCCACAAAGTAATCAGATAGGTTGAATGTGCCCCTTGTGGATCAGTTCTTGATATGACGCTTGATCTCCTAATTTTCTAATAGAGAGCAGTGATATAATGGCCCATTGGGTAGCAGTGTGTTGGGAGTCACATCGATGGGATGGTTGACCTGACAATGCAGAGGTACCCCAGTAGGTGATGATAAGATGTCTTTGTATTCTTCCACAACCTTATCTGTTTGCTTCTACTACGTGGAGAGGTCGGTCGAGGAGGCCATGGATTTTCTTTCAACCTTTCACTCACTCTGAGAGAGAATCACAAAGAAGAAAAACTTCCCGGTTTGAGAAATGACCTTCTTGCATTGCTTGGCAGAGATAAAGGAAATAACACTAGGTGGGACTACCTCGAGTGTCTTGTATAATTTCATGTTCAAAGTAATAATAACACTACAAGTACTAGAATCATATACAACATGGAATTTCCATAAATAAGGTTGGCCCAAAATAACATCACACAATACCTCATATTTGAATGGCTTGATGTCATAAAGCAGGTGACACTATTGGTTGACGTGAATATCGTTTCCTTGATGGNGTTGTTAGTAGGGCTAGCGACTTGATGACCTCTACTGATATGAGGTTCTTCTGGCTACCACTATCATTGATGAAGTGTAGTAGAGTGGATTTCACCCACATATGTGAATGAAAGAGACACTCGCCTTCCTCTGGCTCATCAGATTCATTAGGCTAGATCTTGGTGGTAGCAACTTTAGCACTAGGTTTTGTGTCAATGATCTGTCTCCCCTTTTCTAATTATGACTCAGATTTAGAACCCACATTTTATTCATAGGTTTTCACCTCAGACACCAATGATTGCTTTAAGCGGTAATCAATAGTGTTATGCCAGGGGATCTTATGGAAATTGCAACACTTCTCAGTATATTTCTTCATCTTTCCATTGTCCTTATTTGATTGGAACTTGGATTGGTTGTCTCAAGGTTTCCAATAGTTTCTCTATCCCATGTTCTGCAGGTTGGGGCTTCCCTTTCCCTGCTTTTGTTGTGAGGGGTTCCTATACCCAAACTATCTTGTCTTTTATTTAAGCTTTTGCTTGATTTTGACGACATATCGATAAGTCACGCCCAAGGATGAGATGTTCAAGAACTCCATTTCTATCTGGATGTATCTATGTAGAATGTTACGTTACATGATCACCATATGTCACTCAAAATATTTCATACCTAGCTTGGTGCGCAAGGTATGGAAGACATTGGTGAACTCTGGCACTGTTTGGTCTCTTTCTTGTCGTAGTGTGGTCCATAATATATACAAGTCATCATAACTTCCAACATGGTAGTATTGTTCCTTAATATAACCCCTGAAGGAACCCCAAGTGGTTGCAACTGCAAATGATGTGGATCCCTCTATTTACCCTTTCTCACAAAAATTCGCCCACCAATATTTGACATGGGGGATGGCCTTGAGGAGTGAAAATGTAATATTTTCTCTATCAGAAAAGTTGTGGACAAAAAAATACCCTTCTAGAAGGTTTAACCATTTATCTACGACATCCACATCTATTTTACCTTCAAATATAGGAATATCAAAATTGATTTGTACCTTGAAGCGGTCGGTGCCTCGACTTGAGGTGGATGTGTCGCTTGTTAGCAGTCGTCAAAGGATTTGTACAAAGTTGTCCATCATCTCGTTCGTTTGTTGCTCGAGGGATTCCTCGAGAAACATTTTGAAAGAATATCATGTCTCGTCGTCATTCTTTTTTATTGTGATGGATGATTTCTTGGGTGTGAGAGAGCAATTTTTCTCAAGAGAAACAATCTTGAGACCCAACTCTCTATACCTTGACCGCATCGTGGACATGTACTAAAAAAATGACAAGGAGCAAACCGCTCTGATACCACTGATATCGATTTATGAACGGAACAAAATGAAAACACATATTTATAATATTAACACAGAGACATAGTGAATAACAATAGAGATGCATTAAAACTTGACTTCTATTAAATAAGAAATATGTTGAAACTGTAAAATGCAGATTGAAAACAAGCTTGCTAGAATTGTGACAGCTTATCTCTAAGAAGAGATGTGACGCCTATGCTCATTCGCAATAATATGAGTACAATGAGGCTTTGAAATCCATTTTACAATAAACATGAATGCCAAAACCCTAGACATCCAAAAACCTAACCCTAGGAGATGAAGCACCAAAAGTCATGTAGGCCCTGTTGGGGTAAGTTAGTACATCAACTTCCCAGGGTCATAACTTTTGCATACAATATTTGTTTTGGGAAAACGATAGCTCGTTTGAAAGGTCTCGATGAATATATTCATTTTATAGGCTCAATCATGCCTTAAACAATTATTGAGGTTCTCGATCATGAAAAAATGTCATTTAGGTACTCAAAATGGCCCTGAAAGTTTAGGACCCGAAAAATGCCAACAATAGTAAATTGCCAAATAAACTCTTTGAGCCAATTGGAATAGGTGAGTGGCCACCAATATCCTCTTGGATTAGTATTCCATATATATATATCATATCATATTTGGAACTCCAGCCAATTAATTTGTTTCCCTTATTTCTTCTACTCTTAAATTTATAATCCCTCATACTAAACTAAACTAGTAATAATAATCTTTTAATAAAAAAAATAAAAATATATTCATTTAAATTTAATTTAATTTAATTTATAATCATTTAAATTAAATTTCAATTTATATTCATTTAAATTAAATTCAACCTTAAATTAATCCCCATATTATGAAAAATAAAAACTTAATATCCATAAAGTTAGACATTATGAAAAATGAAAACTTAGTATCCATAAACTTTGACAAAGAATTTTTAAATATATAAAACATTACATGTATTTTACACAATGAAAACCTTCAAATTGAAGCTCAAGAAGATGAGCAATTTCTCTTTGTCAACACACACGAAAACATTTTCTCTTGCACATTCTATAAAGTTAAGATTAATTTATTCTAAATAACATACAAATATTTAATTTAAAGCTACCGATAAAGGAGGCGGGGAATAAGCAACCTACTCCTTCTTCATCTTCTTTTATTATTATTTTTTTAAATAAATACTAGATATAAATAGTGATATATAATCACATTAACACACATGTTTTATATCATATACTTGAGTCTGCTTTTAAGAATAATAATAAACACTATTAAGGACTCATTACACTTGAATGTGCCTTTAAGTATAATGATAAACACTACTAACGACATGAATATGCTTTTAAGCATAATGATAAACATGAGTAACGATATTATACTCCATTGTGTCTCTAAGAAAATTGATAAACACTACTCATGATTAATTACACTTGAATGTGCCTCTAAGCACAATAATAAACACTAGTAATGACTCATTATACTTGAATGTGCATCTAAGCACAATAATAAACACTACTAATAACTCATTACACTTAAATGTGCCTCTAAGCATAATAATAAACACTATTAATGACTCATTACACTTGAATGTGTCTCTAAGCACAATAATAAACACTATTAATTACTCTTTACATTTGAGTTCACCTTTAAGCACAATAATAAACACTGCTATCGACTTATTACGCCAATAAGCATATACCTATTGAAAGTGGCCAGATTTAATGGTCTTTTAATCGCAAATGAGATTTTAATGGACACGATTTATCCTTCAAATATTCTTCGTTATCACAATAAATGAAGGGTTGTGATTTCAACCATTAACCTCATTGCATGACAAAACATGTCCATTTGTCATTAAAACGGTTGATTAGGGTGATTAACATAATAATGGTCGATCAAATTATCCATGCCAAGTTTAATAATTGCTACGGGATTTTCCTGTGAGTGACAGACATTTAGGGTTTTTTATTGTGTCTATTTTAGGTTTTTTACTATGTTTCTTTACCAATACATGATATGCCTGGGGATGTTTGTTATGTAGACTCTCCATTCACCCATTACTATTATTTATCCATGCTATGGTCGTACCGCCTTCTTCCAAACTAACTCCTTCACTCCACCTCCCTATTGCTTCTCTTACCCATCAGTTTATATCGCGGTGTTTATAAAATACCACTTACATGTTTATAGGTGGAGGTGAAGAGTGATTCAACCGATACCTATAAGCGTTCACCAACCGTGAGTTAGCGGTTGTGCTAGTTATAATATATTTTGATGCATATGAAATTGAGAGTTGTGTAATAATTAACTACACATGCTCTTGTCTAGAATCTGTAAGCTACATATTTTTTATTTCTACAAAATTTGTTGGTAGTTTTCATTTATTTTTTGATGCAATTGCTTCTTCAACTTTTTGAAATTATAACTTAGATTTCCAATGAAAAATCACTTTAAAAAATTTCCAAATAGTAAGGCAATCTAGTCGTTTGTTAGCTTATGTTATGATAATGTCATAATATTGTGTTTTTACTTTAATCTCTTTGATTTCAAATTCAAAGAAATATTAAAAAAAAATGATTCAATATATTAAATCTACAAGCACATATAGATGTTTGAAAAAATCTTGATGGGTTAGCTCAAGTGGTTGAGTATTGTGAATTACAAGTAGGAGATTGCAGGGTCAAGTCCCTAGATTGATTGCCTTTGTGAATATTATTGAGCCTGATTCGATGTCCCCTCCGAATTATGTTTCCAAGAATATAACTGATCATTTTACCCAAGTATCATCCTTAAAATGAGAAAAAGTACCTGGAAGATATATCCTTGAAATGTACATTCCATTAGACAAAAATAAATAAATAAAATACATTTATTATTAATAATAAGATGAGTTTTAAAACATGCTACTACTATCTATGAATATAGAAATAATGACTCACTTTTAGACTACAATGCAAAGTGAAATGACTTGTATTTTTAATGAAATAACAAAATAAAATAGCATTCCAAGATGTAGAAGATGCATGAAAACTACACCTTTTGAACACTAAGTGAGAGGTCTACCATCTAAGTTATTGCTTCCTATCTAAAATAAACAAAAAAATCATTGGACATTTATGGATTTTCAGTTGACTCAAATTAAATGCCATACTTGCTAATGTTTTCGATCTATCAAGGTTTTCAAGTGACGATAAATGTTTAAAAGGGTAAAATATACTTAATGTTACATGGGATATGCTCACCGGTTTACTACGACGACTATAGAATTTAACAAACTATAGATAAAAGTCAATTTTCCATTATTGACAATCAAAATAAGGAAACCACTCTTATTGAGGTAGACATTAAAATTATGTCCTTTAGGTTAATAAGAATTTCGGTGAAAGAAATGCGTAATGGAAAGAGATATTATTTTCCTTACCTCAAATCATTCTTTTTAGCAAACATTTTCAAGCCTTATTAAATATCGATGAGGTCATTTAAGTTGGGGTAATTTAGATTATGTTGACCATTATGAACTATTCTTGCAGAGGACATTTCCCTTGTGAGGCATTTACTAAACAATTGTCAAAGGATTTAACCCATTCAAACATGAAATCAAATATGTTAAAATATGTAGTGCCATGTTTTATCTGAATACTTTTGCAAAATTAGAATTATTGTTTGAGGGAATTTGCTTGCAAACGAATTGGTTAATAAATGTTTAGATTACATTTAGACTATATTTCATTTAATTGGTGATATTTTAAAAATGTAAAAATGGTTTGACTTATGGAATGGTATGTTGATCAATAATTTACATAGATTGGTTATAATTATTTCAAATGTTACTAACAAATTTTTTGATTGACAAGAAACTTAATGATGCATTGACCTAGGTATCATCAACAAGACTTCGGGACTACAGACTGAGTTAGAGAGTAGTTCTTAATTAATGATTTGGTTTATGTAATTGGATTGATTTATGTAATTATTGACAAGAAAATGTGTTAGTGGATGTAGGCATAAGGATCATGCTTGTCAATCCAACTCACAAAGGAGTAACAGGGTTGTATAGAGGTAGACCAGTACTATAGGGAGAGGTGGGACATTGTCCCTGATTCCACCTACTAGAAATCCCATTGTAGCTGAAGTTGAAAAGTGTGGGGAATTTTTTCTTGAGCGGTTGTATGATGTCATGAAGTTAAGTCATGGACTCGATCACTTATAAGGTAAACTAAGGGGTGCGCAATAAGGTGAAGGCCTCATTCCTCAGTGTCTGGTAGTCTCACAAATAGGGGAAACTACAAAGTTAATAGGGTATCTACAAGTTATGTCATTCTTCTCAATGCTCAAAGTCGAATGCTTGAAGGGAATGACACATGGAACCCTTGGAATACGTAGGTACATCTTGAAGGGCATGTCACCCTTATAATTCTTATACAATTCGAGACGACTATGTAAAAGTAAAAGTGATAGATAATCTAAGGGAAAGGTACAAGTAAAGGGTACTTAGAGATTATCATTCTATAAAACTCTAAAATATATTATAATGCACTTAGAAAAGAGTAAATTAGTAAAAGAGAAAAAATATGATTACTTAGTAATTTAGGGTAAAGTCAAATAAAATAAATACATCTAAGAAATGAGCTTGAGTCCAAAATATGTGTGTTTTGATTTATCAAATTAATTAATTGGGAAATTCAAATACAAGAAAACTCTAATTAAATGAAAAGTGGAGGAGAAAAATCTAAGAGACGAGAAAAGTTGGGAAACATTTAAGAGAAAAGCGAAAAATCAATAAAAGGTTGAAAACATCTAGGAAAAAAACTAAAAGACAAGAAAAACTAGGAAACATTTAGGAGAAAAGAGAAGAGTCAATAAAAGTTAAAAAAATTAAAACATCTAAAAAAAATCTAAAAGTCAAGAAAAGATAAAAAAATATATAGGAAAAAAACTAGAAATCCAGAAAAGCTAGGAAATTTTAAGTAAAAGGTAATAAACATCAAAGAAAGGAAAGTAAGAAAATAGATGAAGGAAATAATTTATTTTAGATTTTTAATTGATAATTTCATGTGCACTACACTCAGGGAGAGAGTTATAAAACAAAGGTGTTGATAAAAAAGAGGGATCACTATTTTCCCTATTGGTCATCGTCACAACCAAATGACTTGTGAGCATTACCATTTTCCCTATTTTCCCTATATAGCCTCATTGAAGTCTGGGGGTATTGGGAAAGAAAAGTACCATTCGGAGTTGGCAAGGAGGTATCTGGTGGGTCATTTTGATGATCGGTTAAGCTCTAGAGAAGTGGACGCAGAATCCGACAAAGTTGACAAAGAATTTGGCATGGTGACACAAGGATCCAACACAAATTGAATGAGGTTCGACAAGTGATGCTAAGGCATCGATAATTAAAATCTTTTGGTTATAGTAATTATGGTTTAATTCTATTGGAAATTTATTTGAGAAATCTTTTGACATATGACATTACAAATGTAAATTTATTAAAAAAAAACTAAAATTTCTGGTTAAATTTTATATGTTTGAATATGTTTAAATGGTTAATTTCGATTTGAAATTTCATTATATGTGACGATGTATGGAAATTAATTTAAAATTGTCTTGTATCCTAGAAATTTTGTTTAGATTATATTATGTTGTATATGTAATTTAAATAAGAAAAAATATATTTCCTACGAAATGAATTCAACCTTCAAATAAAATGAATGAAAAAAACTGAAGTTATGGACCGAGTTAAACTTGATTCAAGATGGATAGGTTGTCATCATTTTTAATTTCCTGGAATGTTGATTTCTCCATGTTGATATATTGTAAATTGTTTGGGTGATTAATATTATTGCGCGATTAGATCTACTTACCTTGCTCCCTTAGGTCATGGGTTTTTTTTTATTCTTCATTACCCTTTTGTGGCTTATAGATTTCAGATCTTCCTTTCTTTATGTGTCAGTCTTTTGTTGTAAACAATATCAAATTTATGTCCAATCACACTCAATGATAAGTTGTAACTCACTTTCATTGACGGTGATTGAGATTGTCCAGCATTGTCAAGTACAGTTCTGACCTACATATCTTATGTATTGATGTTTCCTCTATTTTGCATTCAATCCTACTGCCAAATAACTTACATGAAGAATTTTTTGTCATGTTGATGGCCAACGGTTACTGTTTGGTTTTATGAAACTTCTTTAACTGTGGGTTCTATCGATTTAGATATATTGCAAAGTTTCATATGATTCAGTGTTGCAATAATAAATAAATCCTCTATTGAACCTATGGTGCACAAAAAATATAGAGTTAGAATATTACCCCTTTATGTTTATCATTTCATCAATGACTGCCATGGATTTGATGCCACATTTTTTTACAATCAAGAACTTGAAGAACAATTAATTATAGTCTACTCAATTCGAAAATCTTAAACATAACAATGATGCGTGCATCCTTCCTACAAAGCCCATGGAACATTGTGTATTTGATTTCGATTTATGAGTGGAATGAAATGAAAAGACAAATTTATAATATTAACACAGAGACACGGTGAATAATAATAGAGATACAATAAAACTTGACTTCTATTAAATAAGAAATATTCTGAAATTGTAAAATGCAGACTGAAAACAAGCTTGCTAGAATGGTGGCAGCTTATCTCTGAGAAGAGATGTGCTGGCTACGCTCATTCTCAAGAACATGATTACAATGAGGCTCTGAAATCCTTTTTACAATAAACATGAATTTTAAAACTCTAGACATCCAAAAACCTAACCCTAGGAGATGAAGCACCAAAAGTCATGTGGGCCCCGTTGGGGTAAGTTAGTACATCAACTTCTCGAGGTTGTAACTTTTTCATACGATCTTCGTTTTGGGTGCACAATAGCTCGTTGGAAAGGTCTTGACAATGAGAATCATTTCATAGGCTCAACCATTCCTATGTTAATCAATGAGGTTCCTGATCATGAAAAAACTTCGTTTAGGCCCTCAAAATTGCCCCGGAAGTTTAGGACCCAAAAAACTGCTAAAAATAGTAAATTGTCAAAAACCTTGTTTTGAACCAGTTGGAATAGGTGGGTGGCCACAAATATCCTCCTGGATCAATCCTCCCCCATTAGGAATAAATGGTGTCCATTTCACTGAGTTCCCCCATCATATGAGGAAATTTTTGTTGAATTTGGCCCTAGGTGAGCCTCTTTCCTTGGTGCAGGAGTTTCCCTGCTTTGACAACCCGATAAAGTTGGATCCTTTGTTGGTGAGTTCCCTTGACCTGTGTGTCCATGATCTGATCAATGGATGCATGTTTCATGAAGTCATGGTTGAGCTTTCTTGGTGTCAATTGTTCTGCTATCTCTAAGGTGTTCAATAATGGTGGAAAATAGGGTTAAAGGAGGTCCACATTGAACATTGGGTGCAAGCCAAGGAAGGGGGGAATGTTGAGATCAAAATCATTGTCACCCAAAGCCTTAGTGATGGTGTAAGTTGCACAATTGAGTGGATGAAGCTTCTGATAAGGCCTTGTAAGACATTCTTTCTGCAAGTGCAAACAAACTTTGTCTCCCACCTAAAACTGGTGTGGCACCTGATGTTGCTCATGACACTACTTGTACTTGGCATTGGACTTATGTAAAATATCATGAACTTGTTGGAGGATCTATTGTATCCGCTCAATGAACCAGGTGGATTTTTTTATCTTCAGCGGGAGCATGTGACGAGTCTTCTTGGGTGCCCGCAAGGGGTAGTGCAACATCCATGTGACCCAATAGTTGAAATCCCAACCTCACATGAAAGGGGTTGTGGTCGGTTGAACTATGTATGGGGGTGGGGGTGCTTGTAATTGTACATCTGCAGGGTGTGCATGATCATGCGATTGACGAAGTCTTGTTTGGCCATTAGTTTGGGGGTGGAAGGTAGTGGATTTGGTGAGCTTGGTGTCCAACAATGACTAGAGGCTCGACCAAAATGTGTTGAGGAATTGACTGTCCCGATATGATATAATGGTTTGTGGGATCTAAAAGTGTACCCACACTCATTCAAATAAGATCTTGGAAATGGCCTCTATTGTGATGCTCTTCTTGCAAGCGACTAGAATCGTCATCCTAGAAAAGAGATCAACAATCACAAAAACGCAGTCATTTCCCCACTTGTTGGACAGAAGGCTCGACATGTAGTACATTGAGATGGATTCCCAGGGCCTATTAGGAGTAGGAATAAGAGTGTATCAGCCTTGTTTCTTAGTGGTTGGTTTGTAAATAGCACAAGAAGTGTAGGACCAAACATACTTACTGGAATCCTGTCAAAGTTTAGATCAACATAAATTTCACTGCAACATTGCCACTATCTTTTCCACGTCGAAGTTTCCTGCCTGTCGATTGTAGTGACATTCCCAAATCAGTTTTTATCACTCACTTGATGGAACATAGAGATGGCCCAGATGGCACAACAACTTGTCTTGAAGATGGAAATTAGTGATAGATGTGTTTTTTCCCAACATCTGGAAGGTGTTGGCAAAGTCAGGATCTGTCTCATAAAGATGGGGCCATCCTGAGGTCTGTTTCCGTAAGAGTCTAGCACAGTGGTGAGTTCCTTGACTGCAGGTCATCTGATGAAATCACTGGCTCATTTGGTACTTCTTGTTTTATACTTGATGTTGAGGTGGAAATGTTTCAAATATGTTGACCAATTCTGATGGAGGTCATTCTACAATTTTCCTTATGTCTGCATGAACTACAACGGCTTATGATCAGTGTGGATGATTGTCTCCTTCCTGAGAATGTAATGCCTCCACTGGAAGCATGCTTTCACAATGGAGTACATTTATTTTCCGTAAGTATGGTAGTTACAAATGACATCTGATAGTGTCTTAGTGTGATAGACCACCGGGTGGTTGTGTTGAGTGAGCACTGTGCCCACATCATAGTTTGAAGCATTTGTCTTGATCTCAAAGGTATGTTGCAGGTTAGGTAATGAAATAACTGGGGATGTGCACAAGAATTGCTTCAGATCATCGAACGCTTGTTGTTGGGACAGTCCCACAAAATTTTCTTTACCACCACCCCTAGTTACTTGGTTGAGGGCCCATGCCATATGGGAGAATCCCAACACGAACCTACAATAGAAATTGGCAAGGCCTAAGAATCTTTGAAGCTCATTGAGTTTGGTTGGGGTTATCCAATCATGGATGACTTGGATCTTAGCTATATCAACATGCACATCAACAATGTATCCTAGGTAATGGACCATGTCCATGCCAAAATATCATTTTTCCAAGTTGGAATATAGCTTGTGTTGTTGCAGAGTGTGCAAAACCTGTTGAATATGTTGCAAGTGTTTTGTCCAAGTCTTGTTGTAGATGAGTATGCCATCCATATACACCACCACAAAATAATTAGTGAAAGTATTCAATATATCATCCATCATCCTGATGAAAGTTGTTGGGTCATTTGTCAAACCAAAGGGCATGACCAAGCATTCAAAAATACATTCTTTTGACTTGAAGGCAGTCTTCCATACATCAATCTTCTCTATTGGGACATGATGGTAGTTAGACTTCAGATCAATCTTACTAGAGTATTTAGCCCCCTTGAGTTGATGAAGGAGATCGTCGATTCAAGGAATTAGGTACCAGTGCCTAACTATGATTTTATTTAGTACCCGATAATCAATGTAGAGTCGCCAGGTCTCATCTTTCTTCTGCACCAGCATGATTGGGCTTCCACAAAGTAATGAGATAGGTCGAATGTGCCCCTTGTGGAGCAGTTCTTGATATGATTCTTGATCTCCTCATTTTCTAATAGAGAGCAGTGATATAATGGCCCATTGGGTAGCAGTGTGTTGGGAGTCATATCGATGGGATGGTTGACCTGACAATGTAGAGGTACCCCAGTAGGTGATGATAAGATGTCTTTGTATTCTTCCACAACCTTATCTATTTTCTTCTGCTACGTGGAGAGGTCGGTCGAGGAGGCCATGGATTTTCTTTCAACCTTTCACTCACTCTGAGAGAGAATCACCAAGAAGAAAAACTTCCTGGTTTGAGAAATGACCTTCTTGCATTGCTTGGAAGAGATCAAGGAAATAACACTAGGTGGGACTACCTCGAGTGTCCTATATAATTTCAAGTTCAAAGTAATAATAACACTACAAGTACTAGAATCATATACAACATGGAATTTCCATAAATAAGGTTGGCCCAAAATAACATCACACAATACCTCATATTTGAATGGCTTGATGTCATAAAGGAGGCGACACTATTGGTTGACGCAAAGATCACTTCCTTGATGGAGCCATCCGATGGTGTAGGGATGTGGGTGCGGTGTTGTCAGCAGGGCTAGCGAATTGATGACCTCTGTTGAGATGAGGTGCTTCTGGCTACCATTATCAATGATGAAGTGTAGTAGAGTGGCTTTCACCCACATATGTGAATGAAAGAGATGCTCGCCTTCCTCTGGCTCATCAGATTCATTAGGCTAGATCTTGGTGGTAGCAACTTTGGCACTAGGTTTTGTGTCAATGATCTATCTCCCCTTTTCTAATTATGACTCAGATTTGGAACCCACATTTTATTCATAGGTTTTCACCTCAGACACCAATGATTGCTTTAAGCGGTAATCAATAGTGTTATGCCAGGGGATCTTATGGAAGTTGCAACACTTCTCGGTATATTTCTTCACCTTTCCATTGTCCTTATTTGATTGGAACTTGGATTGGTTGTCTCAAGGTTTCCAATGTTTTCTCTATCCCGTGTTCTGCAGGTTGGGGCTTCTCTTTCCCTGCTTTTGTTGTGAGGGGTTCCTATACCCAAATTGTCTTATCTTTTATTTAAGCTTTTTCTTGATTTTGACGACATATCGATAATCCACGCCCAAGGATGAGATGTTCAAGAACTCCATTTCTATCTGGATGTATCTATGCATAATTTTGCGGTACATGATCACTAGATGTCACTCAAAATCTTTGATACCTAGCTTGGTGTGCAGGTATGGAAGACATTGGTGAACTCTGACACTGTTTGGTCTCTTTCCTGTCATAGTGTGGTCCATACTATATACAAGTCATCATAACTTCCAACATGGTAGTATTGTTCCTTAATATAATCCCTGAAGGAACCCCAAGTGGTTGCAACTCCAAATGATGTGGATCCTTCTATTTACCCTTTCTCACAAAAATTCTCCCACCAATCTTTGACATGGGGGATAGCCTTGAGGAGTGAAAATGTAATATTTTCTCTATCAGAAAAGTTGTGGACAAAAAAATACCCTTCTAGAAGGTTTAAGCATTTATCTACGACATCCACATCTATTTTACCTTCAAATATAGGAATATCAAAATAGATTTGTACCTTGAAGGGGGCGGTGCCTCCACTTGAGGTGGATGCGTCGCTTGTCAGCAGTCGTCAAAGGATTTGTACAAAGTTGTCCATCATCTCGTTCGTCTGTTTCTCGAGGGATTCCTCAAGCAAAATTTTGAAAGAATATCATGTCTCATCGTCATTCTTTTTTCCTGCGATGGATGATTTCTTGGGTGTGAGAGAGCAGTTTTTCTCAAGAGAAACAATCTTGAGACCCAACTCTCTATACCTTGACCGCGTCGAGCACATGCACTAAAAAAATGACAAGGAGCAGACCGCTCTGATACCACTGATATCGATTTATGAACAGAACAAAATGAAAACACATATTTATAATATTAACACAGAGACACAGTGAATAACAATAGAGATGCATTAAAACTTGACTTCTATTAAATAAGAAATATGTTGAAACTGTAAAATGCAGATTGAAAACAAGCTTGCTAGAATTGTGACAGCTTATCTCTAAGAAGAGATGTGACGCCTACGCTCATTCGCAATAATATGAGTACAATGAGGCTCTAAAATCCATTTTACAATAAATATGAATGCCAAAACCCTAGACATCCAAAAACCTAACCCTAGGAGATGAAGCACCAAAAGTCATGTAGGCCCCATTGGGGTAAGTTAGTACATCAACTTCCTAGGGTCATAACTTTCTCATACAGTATCTGTTTTGGGAACACGATAGCTCGTTTGAAAGGTCTCGATGAATATATTCATTTTATAGGCTCAATCATGCCTTGAATAATTATTGAGGTTCTCGATCATGAAAAAATGTCATTTAGGTACTCAAAATGGCCCCGAAAGTTTAGGACCCAAAAAATGCCAACAATAGTAAATTGCCAAATAAACTCTTTGAGCCAATTGGAATAGGTGGGTGGCCACCAATATCCTCCTGGATTAGTATTCCATATATATATATAT
>SNQJ01S0046509.1:26161-38634 GCA_010110895.2 Picea sitchensis
TTTTTTTTCAATAGAGAGACACATCATAGTATTTTATTTCAATGGAGCATTGGCTCTCCATACATACCTCCACCACCATTTTTTATCATCTTCAAAATCATTTTCTACAAGCAAGAGATAACCGATTTTTACAGTGTAAGTTCTAATTTTTTTGTTTTTGGCCCAAACTAAGCAATATTCTTCATTCTTGTTGAGCACTATTAAGTGTTCATACAAATTTTCAATGAAATTGTTCCATTACTCAATATTATCACCTTCCAAATCCAACACAAAATTCTATTTCCGAGCATTTCTTCCTAAAAAAATACCTTCTATGATGTATGCATCCCATAGAGAATAAACACCATGATCATGAAAGCGAGAGATGAATTCCTTGGAAAGTTTGAAGTCATATCCTGCATTGACCCAAGGGTCCTCTCCAATTCTCACACTTTTACCATTATCAACCTGCCATATTAGCCATTTTCCAATAATTGGAAATGATTCCACCATTTCCTTCCATCTAATCAAGTTGTTATTTGTGTATTTTATCGAGTATCTAAACCATTCCACCACCAATTTACTTCCCATGTACTTGAATTTCAGGATTATTCCCCACAACATTGAGTTGTAGACTAGCCTCCATAGACATTTTTCATGAGGGATTTACAAAACTAGTTGATATTCTTGACACCCCAACCATTGAGCTCATTTGGCATCACAACATAGATCCATTTGAATAAAGGAATTCCCCCAAATTCTCTTTCCTTGCACCACAAAAAATGGAAACATACCTTTTGTATTTTTTTGAGTATGTCACTTGGAACTTTGGCGATGGTTTCCTAATACACTAGGATATTTCTTAATACTGAATTGAAAAGAAATAGTCTACCACCTCTAGATAGCCATATGTGAACCCAATTTGATAGGTGTGCTTGAATTTTTTTGACCATCCATAGACAATCTCCATAGTTATTTGAGTTCAGTTTCACCATAAAGCCAAGGTACTTGAATCCATCATCTAGTCCTTTTATTATAAAAGGGAAGATCTGTTGGAATACTGAGAGGGGGGGAGAATCAATACTACCCTTTTTCAACAATTAGCAGTTACCTTTATATTTTTTTAATTACCACAATAGATCAACAATGGACTTGTTTGTAAAATCAATTATATAAATATAATTAATAGGAATTACAAGGATTTTATGAAGAATAGTGAATGACACCAATCCTTTTTAGAGCACCACCTCTAGGAGACACAAATTCCGTTATTCAAGGAACCAACCCTAGGAAGCACAAATCCCTTATTTTTTTGGGGCAACAACCCTAGGAAGCACAAATCCCTTATTTTTTTGGGGCAGCAACCCTAGGAAGCACCAACTCCCTTGTATTTAGGGAACCAACCCCAGGAATCACCAACTCCCTTGTCTGTAGGGCACCAACCCTAGGAAGAACCAACTCCCTTAAATTACACTTACTTAGTAAAGGATACGAATCCTTCCATGCTCCTCCCTTACACCCTCACTTCATACGAATCATCAACTCTTATTCTTGGACTCTGCTTATGTTTTGATCTTCTGATCTAGACTACAGAGACACTTTTTTCTCACCATTCTTCTTCATTTATATAATCTTCCAACTGGTGTGAGCTATGAAGTATTGTGTCCCTTTGTTTGGACCATCACACCTCTTCATTTTAAAATAACAATAATCTCTATTATTATTCAAACATTATTGTGAAGCATTTTTAATTTAGTGAGAGTGATTTTCATAAATCGATCACAGGTATGGATCGATTTCTTTTAACTTGATTCCATGTATCTGCAAATATTGTAGAAATCAAATTCTATAGAGGTGCTTCCTTCGAACCATTTACATGTGACCATATGCATAAACCACGAGCTTATTAATTTAAGCAACGTTCCCAGCGCTACACGGCTTTATGTGTTCATAACCCGTGACCAAGGGTTTGAACCTAGTCCTCCGGACTTCGGCCTTCGAGGATTTTCTCTCTCATCCAATCTTCTGGAGTTTCAACTCCTCGAAGTAGTTAACTCTCACAATGATTGATATAATGGTTAGCATGATTCTCGTAACCAAATCAACGGTCTAGTTCTGATCCTTACACTATCCTTCCATTGCTTAATCAAATGGCTATGATTTAATCAAAGTTTGAGATGGACAACCAATATTTACTTTAGGACTTCGAAGGTCTAGGTAATTGTTGTTCTAATTTCCACCAGAGTTGGTCAGCACCGAAGTGGTCAACATCGGAGTGCTTACATCATCTTTCCACTACATTTTGATCTAATGGTCATGTGACAATCTGGAGGATATTAGATCAACAGTTAGCATAGACTTTGGTCTTCAGTGGTTCAGGTAGTTTTTGATGGTAGATGTTGGCTTCCCCTGAAGGAAAAACTCTCAGAGTGACGTAACTTGCTGACGTCATTGTTGACTTGGCACTAGACGATTTGCTACCATGTATCGCCTAGATTTGTGACTTATGTAACCTAAAGTTCCAACTAGACCTAGACACTTGTCACCATATGATTGTGCCACATGTCCTTGCTGTCGTGGTATTGCTGAAATGGATCTCCTGATGTGGCACATATCATCCTCCTGGTCCTAGGTTCATATGAATCCTTGATCCAACGGTTGTGATCATCTCTTAGATCAATGGTCCATATTTATTTTTTCCTTTGGGACTTCGGGACTTTGCAATCATTCAACCTTTAGGAGTGCATTTCACTGAAGTAGATCAGATGGTCGATATTCATTCTTTCATAGATGGATGATACTATCTTGTCCAAAAGTTTCAAACAAATTGATAGCCATGACTTGATTTGAGTGGATGGTTCTCGTTCACTTAGGGAATTCGGAGCTTCAGGACTCTGACCTTTGCAGTCTTCCAACTCTCCCAAAGTAAATTCTGTCGGAGTGCATATTAACACTCTCTGCTTGATATATTTTCATAAGACCAGGAGCTATGACTATGGGCTTAGGAACAAAGGATATCTCTCTTTGGGTATTCGGTTATTCATGACTTCGGGGCTCCGGGGTAGTTGAACGGATGCCAATTGTAGATCCATTGGCAGGTGACGATCGATGATTGGTGTGGATTTCATATTCGAGACTTTCATGATCGTTAACTCAACCCTTTCATCCACAATGGTTCCCCACCATTGATATTCCCTTACTAATATTCGACAATTAGGACTTAATTGGATGTTGATCTGACAGTCCTCCTCTATAACTCCAGAAATCTACATCATTGGACATGATTCTTCCTCGATTCTTTTGTATTTTTACTATGGGGATTTCAATTTTGACCACGTTTCTGCAATGCTCTTTCTCTTCCGATATTTTTGGTAGATTACTCTATATGTTGTTCATAAAAACTCATCATCACTTCATAATGATATTCGACTGTTGACATCAATGACAATGTGTCCAATAATCTCTCCCTTTATCATTGATGGAAACCTTTTTCTTTTTGAAATTTCTTCTCTTATCAATTTCCTTCCCCTTTGACAACAATGGCAGAGGGGATATTTCTTTGCTCCTCCTATGGAAATGCTCCCCCTAACCATGTGCCCCTTCTAATACGATTTCATGGTTTTTAATGAGGTTTTTGAATTACTTCTAATTTCTGTCAAAGATTTTCAAAAGTACTTCTGGGAAAAGGTTTTGTGAAAATTTCTGCAATCTGTTCTTTGGTGTCTACATACACTATTTTAACTATTTTTCGGGTAACCTGATATCTTAGGAAATGGTATTTAATTGGGATGTGTTTGGTTTTAGAATGAATTACTGGATTTTTAGATATGCTTATGGCACTAGCGTTATCACAATTAATAGTAATGGGATTATCATATCTTATTTGTAAATCTCCTAAAGTTTGCTTCATCCAAAGAACTTGTGTGAAAAAGGATGCAGCAACAATGTATTTTTCCTCTGTTGTAAAGAGTGATGTGGATGTTTGTTTCTTGCTTGACCATGCTACCATATTTTTTCCTAAGAAAAATGCTCCTCCACTGGTGCTTTTCCTATCATATATTCTACTGGCCCAATCTGCATCAGTATCTGTGGTTAGATTGAAGTCTTTATATTTTGGATACCATAATCCAAGTTCTAGGGTGCCTTGAAGATATCTGAATATTCTTTTTACTTGTTTTAAGTCAATTTCTTTAGGTGCAGATTGAAATCTCCCCACGATTCCTACAACCTGCATGATGTCAGGTCTTTTTCTTGTTGAATAAAGAAAACTTCCAACCATTGATCTATACATCATTTGGTCCACTTTTGGTGAGTCGTCTTCTAGGATTAGTTTAAATCCAATGACCATGGGAGTACTCATATGTTTATTGTCTTCCATTTGAAATTTCTTTAGCATTTCCTTGATATATTTGGTTTGAGAAACAAATATTCCATTTTATGTTTAATTTACTTGTAAACCTAAGAAAAATGACAATTCTCCCAGCATAGACATTTCAAAAAGTTCTTGCATTTTGGTTGCAAATTTTCTTCTTAGTGTAGTAATATTACTCCCAAATATGATGTCATCTACATGTACCACCACAACAATCATGTTTTGATCCTCAGTTTTGATGTATAGGTTTTTTTCAATAGTCCCTCTATTATATCCTTATTTTTGTAGGTATTTATCAAGCCTAGAGAACCATGCTCTGGGGCTTGTTTAAGACCATACAGGGCCTTTTTAGCTTGCACACATAGTCCTGATTTTTTGATAACATGAATCCTTCTGGTTTCTCAACATAGACTTCGTATTCTAATGTTCCATTAAGGAATGTTGACTTGACATCCATTTGATAGATTTTGAAATTTATGAAGCATGCATATTCCAGGAACATTTTGATGGCCTCAAGTCTTGCTACTGGAGAAAAAGTCTCTTCAAAATAAATACCTTCCACTTGGGAATATCCTTTGCAAACTAATATGAATTTGTTTTTAATAATTTCTCCATTTTCATTTAGTTTTTTCTTGAATATCCACTTGGTTCCTATCACATTTTTGTCCTTGGGTCTTGGAACTAGTTCCCAAGTCTGATTCTTCTCTATTTTGTCTAGTTCTTGATTCATTGTTTTTATCCAATCTTTACTTTTCTAGTTTCTTTAACTGAATTAGGTTCTAATAGGTATAACATTTCTTGTTCTGAGTCAAAAGAAAGTCTCCTTCTTGTTTCCACTCCTGCATTTTTATCTCCAATAATATGACATTAAGGATGATTCTTTTGAACTCTTTTTGATGGAGCTCTTGGCAAGGTTGTTTCTTCGTTGTCTTATTCATCAGTATTTGGTTCATTTTTATGTCTTTCATGATTGTCATCTTCTTGCTAAGATTCTACATGATCATATTCTTGTTGAGATTTTACATCATCATCTTCTTGTTGAGATTTTTTTATCAATGTCTTGGGATATGCTCTTTTTTAGATCATCTATTTTTACATTGGCACTTTCCACTATCGTTAGTAGTCTAAGATTATAACATCTGTATGATTTCTTATTAGATGAATATCCTAAGAATATTCCTTCATCAGATCTTGGATCAAACTTTCCTAGGTTATCTTCATCATTATTTATGTAACATTTAATTCCAAAGGTTCTAAAGTGTTTTACAGATGTTTTCCTTCCAAATTNTGCGTAGATTGCATCTCTCCATAATTTTTTTGGAATCTTGGCTTCATTTATCATGGTACTTGTAGCTTCTTCAACTGTTCTATTTTTTCTTTCTACCACTCCATTCTATTGAAGAGTCCTGGGAGATGAAAATTTTCTTTTGATACCATGATTTTCACAGAATTTAATAAACTCTTTAGAGGTGAATTATCCTCCATTATCCGATCTCATACATTTAATTTTTAGATATGTTTCATTTTCTACAAGGGCTTTGTATGTTTTAAACTTCTCAGAGGCTTTTGATTTTTCTCTTAAAAAGAATACCTAGGTCAATATTGTGTAATCATCAACAATCAACATAAAACACTGTTCACCATAAGTAATTTTGGTTCTAGTTGGTCCACATAGATCTTTGTGAATACGCTCTAATGGTTTTTTTGTAGAATTCTCTTTTGTTTTAAACCTAACTCTTGTTTTCTTTCCTATTTGACAATGTTTACAAATAGAATTTGAAGGTTGTAACTCACTTTTGGTGGGTCCCTAACTGCCTCTTTCTCATTGGCTTTGATCAAGTTGTCAAAGCTTAAATGTCCCAACCTTCTATGCCATAGCCATATTTCATCAATTTGGCTTAAAAACCACTTTTTTTTTCATCTATATTAAGGATGTACACATTGCTAGATGTTCGTGGTGCAATTGCCACTAGCTTTCCAGTGTCTTTTTTCCTGATCTCACATTTTTTAGAATCAAAAGTAAGTATGTGACCTTGATCACATGTATGATTTACACTTAGGATATTGGGTTTGAGATTTTCTACCAGAAATACATCTTCTGCTTTGGTTTTATTATTTCCTAAACTAGCAGTGCCTTTTCCAAGTATTTTGGCTGACATGTTCTCTCCAAAAGTCACTTTTCCCTTTCCTTTCTTGTTCAACTTGAGAAATTTTCTTTGATATCCAGTCATGTGTTTTTAACATCAATTGTCTATATACCACTGACATCCTTGATTTTTCTCATATAAGGCTACATTACACTATGTTTTCTTTTTGTTCTATATTTTTTTATTATTGGAAATATTTGTCTTTTTATCATATTTTGGCAATCTACATTCACTGGTTTTATGACCATAGTTGTTGTATTTTTGGCATTCACTGTTGAAGTTTTGAAAATGATAAAATGAGTTATATTTTATCTTCTCTGTATTGTACTTATTGTTCTTATATCTTTGGACATTTCTACGATTGTATTGTCCATAAGCTTTGCAGTGTACTGCCTTATGTCCAAAATTATTGCAAGAGTAACAATATCCAATAAATATATATTTAGGGGGATTCCTTCTGATGGTTGTATTTTTATTGTCATGTTTTATTCTAGTAGGGAGTATTGATATCTATTTATGTGTGATAGTTTTCAATGGTATCATATTTTCCTTATTATCTTATTTTATTAACAAGTTTTTTAGAGCATCTACGTAACTGATTGGTTTCTTGACAGATCCTTGTGATCTAGAAGTTGAGTCTTGGGTGTATCTCAAACCAGTATCATTGTTTGGTGACCTTTGAATACTAAGAATTTCATCCAAGATCTTTGAACTATTTCCAAATTGAGATCCCTTCTTTTATTTCTCAATTTCACTTTTTAGCAGCTTAATCTCAACTTCTAGTTTCTCACATACTTGTTTTTTATCATTAAATTGTTGTAAAATTAATTCTTCAATTTTATTAGCTTCCAAGAGTTGGGACTTCAAATCACTGATGATTTTTTCTAACTCTTTGATGGTTTTGTAAACTTCCCTCTCTCTTGATTTAGTAGCTTCTTTAATCTTTAGAAGCTCTTCCCTTAGTACCCTATTTTGTTTTTTAGTTTTTCTTAGTTATTCAATTACACTAAGGATTTCTTCTTCGAAGTTCACTTCTTATTCATATTCCGAATGTTTATCATATTGATTTTTTATTCCTATAAATATAAGCTCTGGTTCATCTTCTTCATTTTCTTCTGATGAGCCACTGTTTTCTTGGGTAAAGAACGTTTTATTTTTCTTGTAGAACTTCTTTTTATTATTAGTTTTGTTTTTATTTTGATTTTTGAAGGTTCTTTCATCATCACTTTCCTCCTTCTTAGGATAGAAATGTTTATTGTCAAAGTGTCCAATTTTTCCACAGTTGAAACATCTTAGAGGGATCTTTCATTTGTATTTCCATGTCCCTTTCTTGAGTTTCTTTATGAAGTTGGCACTTTCGTCATCAAATATATATGATAACTCATCATTGGTCTTTTGCTCTTGCCTGATGTTTGTTTTATATGCTTTAGAGGCTTTTTCTCTTTTTGATTATTTATCATTCCCTGTTCTCATTTCATATGTTGTAAAAATTCCATGAAGTTGATCAACTGTAAGTGTGTCAAGATCAATCCTATCTTCAATTGTATAAATCTTGGCATCATATCTCATAGGTAATGACCTTAGTATCATTTTCATAATAGTTTCATATGTAAATTCTTTTTCTGCTTATCTGATTGAATTAACCACTTCATCTACCCTATGAAAGTATTCAACAATGTTCTCTTCTTCTTTCATTTTCATATTTTCAAACTGAGTTCTATAGGTCTATATTTTGGCTTCCCTGACTTTGATATCTCCTTCATATACAACCTCCAATTTGTCATGGATTTATTTGGATGAATTACAATGCATAACCTTCACACATGTAGAATTTTTCAACCCTCCTAGAATTGCAATATCTTCTCTTGAGTTGTCAATGCAAATTTTCTTTCCTACAACATCTTTGGGTGGAGTAGTTGGTGCAGTATAACCATCTACAATAGATTTCCAGATATCAAAACCAAGAGCCAATATGAATTTTTTCATTCTTATTTTCCATAGAGCATAGCCACCTCCATTGAACAATGGTTCTTTGTTGTTAGACATTCCCTCTTGTTGATCCATCTTCGGGATTTACCTTCCATTTTTTAGATTGTGTTGAAGGCACCCACTCTGATACCAATTGTTGGAATATTGAGAGGGGGGCTGAATCAATATTACCCTTTTTCAAAAATTAGCAGTTACTTTTATATTATGTTAATTACCACAATATATCAACAATGGACTTGTTTGCAAAATCAATTATATAAATATAATTAATAGGAATTACAAAGCTTTTATGAAGAATAGTGAAGAACACCAATCATTTTTAGAGCACCAACTCTTGAAGACGCAAATCCCCTTCTTCAGGGAACCAACCCTAGGGAGCACCAACTCCCTTGTTTTTTGGGGGCACCAACCCTAGGAAGCACCAACTCCCTTGTATTTAGGGCATCAACCCCAAGAAGCACCAACTCCCTTTTTAGGGCACCAACCCTAGGAAAAAACAACTCCCTTATCTGTAGGGCACCAACCCCAGGAAGAACGAACTCCCTTAGATTACACTTACTTAGTAAAAGATATGAATCATTTTTTGATCCTCCCTTCCACCTCCACTTCATAAAAATCATCAGTTCTTCTTCTTGGAGTCTGCTTCTATTTTTATCTTCTGATATGGACTACAAAGACATTTTCTTCTCACCATTCTTCTTCATTTACATAATCTTCCAACTGGTGTGAGTTATGAAGTATTGTGTCCCTTTGTTTGTACCATCGCACCTCTTCATTTTAAATTAACAATAATCTCTATTATTATTCAAACATTATTGTGAAGTCTTTTTAATTTAGTGAGAGTGAATTTCATAAATCAATCACATGTATGGATTGATTTATTTTAATTGGATTCCATGTCTCTGTGAATATTGCAGAAATTGAATTCTGCAGAGGCGCTTCCTTTAAACCATTTACATGTGACCATATGCATAAACCATGGGCTTGTTAATTTAAGCGATGTTCTCAGTGCTACACGGCTTTATGTGTTTGTAACATGTGACCAGAGGTTGGAATCTAGTCCTCAGGACTTCGACCTTCAGTCATTTTCTCTCTCATCCAATATTCTAGAGTTTCAACTCCCCAAAGTAGTTACCTCTCACAAGTATTGATCTAATGGTTAGCATGATTCTCGGAACCAAATCAATGGTCTAGATTTGATCCTTACACTATCCTTCCACTTCTTAATCCAATGACTATGATTTAATCAAAGGTTGATATGGACGACCACTATTTACTTTGGGACTTCGAGACTTCAGAGGTCTAGCTAACTGTTGTTTCAATTTCCATCAGAGTTCGTCAACACCGAAGTGGTCAACATGGGGGTGATTACATAATCTTTCCACTACTTTTTTATCTAACGGTCATGTGAGAATCCGGAGGATCTTAGATCAACGGTTAGCATTAACTTTGACCTTCGATGCTTCGGGTAGTTTCTGATGGTAGACGTTGGTTTCCCCCAAAGGAAAAACTCCTGGTGTGATGTAACTTGGTGACGTCATTGCTGACTTGGCACTAGATGAGTGGATGCCACGTGTCACCTAGATTCGTGACTTATGTAGCCTAAAGTGCCAACTGGACCTAGACACTTTTCACCATCTGATTGTGCAACATGTCCTTGCTAACATGGATATCTTGATGTGGAACATGTCCTCCTCCTGGTCATGGGTTCATATGAATCCTTGATCCAACGATTGTGATCAAATCTTACATCAATGGTCAAGATTTATTTTGGCCTTCGGGACTTTGCAATCATTTAACCTTCCGAAGTGCATTTCATCGAGGTAGATTAGATGGTTGATATTTGTTCTTCCATAGATGGACAATACTGTCTTGTTGAGAGGTTTCAAACAAATCGACGACTGTGACTTGATTTGAGTGGACAGTTCTTGTTCACTTTGGGAATTCAGAGTTTTGGGACTTCGGACTTTGCAGTCTTCTAGCTCTCCCGAAGTAAATTATTTTGGAGTGTGTATTAGCACTCTCCGCTTGATATCTTTTCATAATAACATGATCTATGATCGTGGGATTAGGCACAAAGGAGTTCCACTCTTCAAGTATTTGGCTATTCATTACCCCAGGGCTCTGGGGTAGTAGAATCGATGCCAACCGTAGATCTATTGGAAAGTGACAATCAACGATTGGTGTGGATTTCGAAACCGAAACTTGCATGATTGTTAACTCAACCCTTGCATCTGCAATGGTTCCTCGTCATTGATATTCCCTTACTGATATCTGATGGTCATGACTTAATCGGATTTTGATCTGACGGTCCTCCTCTGTAACTCCCAAAATCTAAATTAGTGGACATGAGTCTTCCTCGATTCTTTTGTAGTTTTACTGTATGGATTTCAATCCTGATCGTGTTTCTACAATGTGCTTTCCCTTTTGAGTTTTTTGGTAGATTCCTTTTCATGTTGTTCAAAACAACTCATCATCACATCATAATGATAGCCCATTGTTGACATCAATGACAATATGTCCAACAAGATCATGTCCACGAGGGTCAAAAATTCTTTTGAGATTTCATGAGAGAAAAGAGTTGATTTCTGAAAATTGATTTGCATTCTAGAAGCTTCACAAAATTCCTCTAGAATATTTTTGAGAGTTAAAAATTCCTGCATAGAACCTGCAGCAAAGAGAATTAGATCATCGATGAAAATAATGAAATATAATTTATGGGGGGCGATCTTGAGACCTCTAAGTTTTCCTTCTCTTTGAGCTTACTTTACCAATCGGATACCTTCCACAATAATTAAGAACAACAAAGGAGACAATGTGCACCCCTGACGAATGCTTCTAGATGAGTGAAAAAAGGAGGAGGGAGAACCATTGATTAAAACAACAAACAAAGAAGATTCATTGCAATCTAGGATCCAATTTACCAAGGGTAGATTTCTCTTAGGATCCAATTTACCAAGGGTAGAGCCATCTGGCTAAAGGAGGGAGATAATAACTTGAATTTCCTTTTCTTCATGAGATCACTTAGGATCAATTATTCCTCTAAGGAAAGAGAAGAAGCTGAATTTTCAATCATCAATTTCCCAATGTGCTCTTCTATACTTTACAGGAGAGCTTCAACCCTCGCATTATGTTTTTTGGCCCAAGAAATAGATTCTTTCTTTTCCCTGGCCATATTTTAAGCAAACTAGAACATATACACGCTATCCCTTACATTATCTAATAGTATCCATACATAATGAGATAAGTTTTTGCAGTCTTCCTCCATTAATCATCTATGATTGAACTTAAAAGGGGTCAGGGGCATAGTGCCTTTTGGGACCACTTCTAAGGAAATTGGCATATGATCCAATTGCCCACTAACTAGAATCTTTGACTTGAGTACCCACAGACCTTCTATCATATCCTCTAAGATTAAAAAATGATCTACGTTGTAGGGGCCAAATAGATTTTACATCAATTTATTTCATACTAAGACAGTAATTTCATAATAGCATAATAATCTTCATAATAGTAACTTCCGTAACTTAAATTTTACAATGAATAATAAATCTTTCTAACATAATACAAAAATGCATAAATTTTAAATAAATACCTAAGTCTGATGCTAATAATCCTCCGTTTGTCCGCCGCTTGCCTCCTTGACCGCTTCTGAAAAACACTGCCCAAAACCTAGTTCCTCCCTTCCAACTAGGTAACTTCCTAGCTCCAGGATATCATATGAATATCCTGGCCCCCGTGCCCAAAACCTCCAGCAACCCGGATGCACTGATACAATCCCACTCCCAAACTCCACTCCTCTCTGCAAATCCAGAGCCCCCAAAATCAATCGCTCCTCTCCGTAGAATGACCTCCCGTCAACCTCCTTCCCCTCCATATTCCTCCTTTCCGACTTCCCCCTCATTTACTCCCTACCTAACCCATTTATTACCTTCTTATCCTCCCGCCGTTAATGCCCCTTATCCCTCCTTTATTATTTTATCCTC
>SNQJ01S0046509.1:53659-75546 GCA_010110895.2 Picea sitchensis
GAATTAATTAATACTTAAATTAATCATTGACAATCATGAATAACTAATTAATGATAATTAATTAGTAAATGTTATTTTAAGAAATAATTATTGTTTAGCTAATCTTTTAGGACAGTTAGATTAGTAAATTATATATAATTAATTATAATTAATAATCCTATATGTCTATTTAAACAGGATCGTTACATACACATTTAGCCACAAGAGCTTTACCTGTTTTGTCCATTTTTTTTTTCTAGGAGAGCTTTTGGGCCATTAAATCTGTCAAGTGATTGGATTCTATCGAGTGGGAGAAAAATCCTTCTTGGGGATCAAACCTTGGGAAATCACCCCAGACCTCCTTAAGAGAAAGTGTGAAGTTCGTGTTCCCTCTAACTATGAGTTTACTCACAGAAAGAAGCATGTTGTTGCTAAGGTCGTTCCAATACGAGATCGGTAAGCATAAGGGCCATAAACAATAATAATTCTGAATGAACAATCAGAACTAGGATCCTTCAAGTCTACTACAATACCAAAAGGAAATTTCGATGAGTTTAAGGCTGTGAGCTTTGGGCTCCAAGTAGACAACAAACCCCCAAAGAGGCCAAATGAGTCAACAAAATTAGAAGGCAAGTTCTTGAGCTGGGGCCTGCAAAACTCAAGAGCTTTTTCTCCACTGTACATCGTTTCTTGTAATAAAATGAAATCTGGCTTCTTGGAGCTAACAAGCATTTTTAGAGCATTTATCTTAGAGTCTCTCCCTCACTCCCCTCACAGTGAAGGACAAAATAATCATTGGATCATTTTTCCAAGGGTTTCCCTGGGCCTGACTGATTGTATATTTCCTACCACTTCTAATTTCTTTCACGACTTGGATCTGAGCGAGGGAAATGTGTGATTTACTCTCCGCATGAGAAGACCGAAGTACCCAATGAAAATTAAACCCAGAACCTCGTGACAAAGTACCAAATGCTTGGCAGCAAGGGAAGGAGATAGCTATGGGACACTTCAAGAACAATGCTTAGAAGAAAGGAACATTAAATAAAGGGCGGGCTCCCAAAAGAACAAACCTAAACGAACTAGGCCGAGAACCTATCCAGGCCCATTGAATTTTGTGATAAATGAGGCCTGCAATAAGGTCCTTGAAGGGGTCTGGGAAAAACGAGGAGAAGAGAAGAGAAAAGAACCGGCAACAAAGAAAATGTCAAACCGCTTCTAGTGTTAAGGAAAATAACCTAATTACATTTTTAATTATTATATTTTTAATCAATAATGTTCTGCGTTACAGTATCTGTGTCTGTGTATTCCCTTTACATGGTATCAAATGTGCGTTACAATATCTGTGTCTGTGTATTCCTTTACATGGTATCAGAGCAGGCCTTGGCCTTGACCTCACTCCATCACTGGACGACCCAAGGACCTAGGTATATAGAAGGCAGTGAATAATGTGGAGAAGAGCAATGAAAGGGTATCGCATATCTGCAATAAAGGCTGCTGTTGAGAGATAAAGAAATTCGTGTCTGCAAGAAGATTACAGTCAGCAAGAAGCTTGAGAGTATGGCGGGACACTGTGAATGTTACATAAATAAATTATAAAATTGTCTTAACTCGCTTGATTATCTCTGTAATGTTTCATCATTTTTTGCCAATGAATTGCGAGAGAGAGTGCATTCTCGAAATCTTTAAATCGTAACAGGTGGCGGACGAATTCTGCAAAAAAAATAGGGTCTCGACAGTGGAGACGATTGTCGAAGGGACCGGAGAAGATGAGAAGTTAGTTGGACGGAAGATAAAGGTCTGATGGCCTTTTGATAAAAAGTTCTATGATAGTATTGATTAATGGTATGACCCCAAAACGAGGACGCCATATTATATTTCGATGTGGTTGACACCATGGATGTAGCTACAGGCGGTAGCGGATGATTATGGCAGTGCATTAGACGTGGAACGATAACCGTCAGAGAAAGACTAAGTACCCAATAGAGATCTTCCCAGAGCTATATCGCTGGAGCCATTCACTAGAACTGGAGAAGAAAGCCGCCTAGAGCTGTCATTCGCTGGAATTAGAGAGTCCATTCGCTGGAATTGGAGAGTCGGCTCAGCTTTTTCCCTAACCCTAGCCGTTGTGGAGCGAAGAATCGCTGGTCAACATGGAGCGATTAAGAAGGGGTTGCAATATCAAGCAAGACGAGGACGTCTCAAGCGTTAAACCCAAGGTTAGCGAGACAATGAAGTAAATCCGAAGAAGAGAGTCTCTGTTATTTAAAAAAAATGTCTTTATTATTTTAAAGGAAGATTCTTCATTATTTTATTTTATAAAGAAATAAACTAAGTGTTTTAATTCAATTCTTGGTGGTTGCAACTTTGTCACTAGGTTTTGTGTCAATGATTTGTCTCCCCTTTTCTAATTATGACTCAGATTTGGAACCCACATTTTATTCATAGGTTTTCACCTCAGACACCAATGATTGCTTTAAGCGGTAATCAATAGTGTTATGCCAGGGGATCTTATGGAATTTGCAACACTTCTCGGTATATTTCTTCATATTTCCATTGTCCTTATTTGATTGCAACTTGGGTTGGTTGTCTCGAGGTTTCCAATGTTTTCTCTATCCTGTGTTCTGCAGGTTGGGGCTTCCCTTTCCCTTCTTTTGTTGTGAAGGGTTCCTATACCCAAACTGTCTTGTCTTTTATTTAAGCTTTTGTTTGATTTTGACAACATATCGATAAGTCACGCCCAAGGATGAGATGTTCAAGAAATCCATTTCTATCTGGATGTATCTATGTAGAATGTTGCGGTACATGATCACCAGATGTCACTCAAAATATTTGATACCTAACTTGGTGTGCAAGGTGTGGAAGACATTGGTGAACTCTGGCACTGTTTGGTCTCTTTCTTGTCATACTGTGGTCCATATTATATACAAGTCATCATAACTTCCAACATGGTAGTATTGTTCCTTAATATAATCCCTGAAGGAACCCCAAGTGGTTGCAACTGCAAAAGATGTGGATCCCTCTATTTACCCTTTCTCACAAAAATTCTCCCACCAATCTTTGACATGGGGGATGGCCTTAAGGAGTGAAAATGTAATATTTTCTCTATCAGAAAAGTTGTGGTCAAAAAAATACCCTTCTAGAAGGTTTAACCATTTATCTACGACATCCACATATATTTTACCTTCAAATATAGGAATATCAAAATTGATTTGTACCTTGAAGGGAGTGGTGCCTCCACTTGAAGTGGATGCGTCGCTTGTCAGCAGTCATCAAAGGATTTGTACAAAGTTGTCCATCATCTTTTTCGTCTGTTGCTCGAGGGATTCCTCAAGCAACATTTTGAAAGAATATCATGTCTCTTCGTCATTATTTTTTCCTGCGATGGATGATTTCTTGGGTATGAGAGAGCATTTTTTCTCAAGAGTAACAATCTTGAGACCCAACTCTCTATACCTTGACCGCGTCGAGGACATGCACTAAAAAAATGACAAGGAGAAAACCCCTCTGATACCACTGATATCGATTTATGAACAGAACAAAATGAAAACACATATTTATAATATTAACACAGAGACACAATGAATAACAATAGAGATGCATTAAAACTTGACTTCTATTAAATAAGAAATATGTTGAAACTGTAAAATGCAGATTGAAAACAAGCTTGCTAGAATTGTGATAGCTTATCTCTAAGAAGAGATGTGACGCCTACGCTCATTCAAAATAATATGAGTACAATGAGGCTCTGAAATCCATTTTACAATAAACATGAATGCCAAAACCCTAGACATCCAAAAACCTAACCCTAGGAGATGAAGCACCAAAATTCATGTAGGCCCCGTTGGGGTAAGTTAGTACATCAACTTCCCAGGGTCATAACTTTTGCATACAATATCTGTTTTGGGAACATGATAGCTCGTTTGAAAGGTCTCGATGAATATATTCATTTTATAGGCTCAATCATTCCTTAAACAATTATTCAGGTTCTTGATCATGAAAAAATGTCATTTAGGTACTCAAAATGGCCTCGAAAGTTTAGGACCCAAAAAATGCCAACAAACGTAAATTGCCAAATAAACTCTTTGAGCCAATTGGAATAGGTGGGTGGCCACCAATATCCTCCTAAATTCAAACAAACCTCTTGTCAATTGGAATAGGTGGTGGCCACCAATATCCTCCTCTAGATTAGTATTCCATATATATATATATATATATATATATATATATATATATATATATATATAATATTTAGAACCCAACCAATTAATTTGTTTCCCTTGTTTCTTCTACTCATGGTTCAGTCTTTTAATTAAGAATTTCCAACGTTACATATTCACATAAAAAATTATGCAAGGAGGTGTAGTTTTAGAACATGAATGTGAATTAATTGTCCCTTGAAATTTTAGATTTATTTGTCCGTGTAAGTATTAGATTTCTTGACTCTCATAATAATAATTTCAAAATGACTTGGATTAAATACAACAAGAAATATGCAACAAGTATAAGTACGTGCCCATTTTTAATTTGCAATCAATTTTAAATAGCTATAAAAGGGACCATAATTCTCCTTGAATCCCTTCATACAATTGTTAATGAGCTTATCTTCAAGAGTTATTGTCTTGCATTAATTATATATTAAACTATATTTTATTACATTTTCAAAGTACATAATTTGTACAACTTTAATTTTTTGCAAGCAAGAAAAAAAATTATATTCAACAAAAAAGTGAATATAGATATTTCGAACAGTCTCTCCTGAAACTTTCATTACATCTTTCTCCGGTCTTTCCAAAACATTACTATACCTCTATATTTCCTAGTGCACTTTCTAGCCAGTTATGTGCACAACACCTTCATTACATTCTTAGTGCTACATACAGACAAAAACAAAAAAGAGAACTGTATCCTATAATTCATTTCTTCGTAGAGGTGGTCAAATAATTCCTAGAATATAAAGTCTTCTTTATCTAGCTCGAGAGATTCCTTGGAGAGTTTTTCAACTTGCTTATTGAGATCTCTAGGAACATGGTTAATTGAGAACCATTCCAATGAGGAAAGAAAAGATTGGATCTGCTCCATTAAATTCATCGCTCTTAAAACCTGCATCTGGTTTTTACCTTTTACCCTGTCTACTAAAGCCTATGAGTCCCTAAATATTTCAATGTCTTTTTAGATTTAAGGATGTAACATGAAATAAGATAGCCCAGAGGGTCGAAAGATCTATTTTTGTGTTGGTTTCTCCACCTAGCGCATACCAAATTTTGAATAAATAAGAGTCAAAGATAAAGAGAACAACACCTCCCCGACATTTATTTGGGTGACCTTGACAGGCGCCATCGAAAAATCCCCAAGGGATTTTCTTATCAATCTCAAGTCTAGTGACCTTTTTTTTTTTTTTTTTTGAGGCCTTCTCCTGACATTTGAATTCAGAGGAGAGATTAACAATCAAGGATGTTGTTGATTATGGTGAGATAAACTTGTCTTGAAATATATGTTGATTACGAGCCAACCATACAAAATATACCAAGAAAAAAAATAGTGACATGAGACATTGGGATCCAGGATCCATTGACCAATATTTTAACCAATCGAGCAAAGAACCATTTAATTCAATGCCAATTTCTGACAGCTTCTTAGATACCTTCACACTGAATTGTTGGGAGTATTGACATAAGTAAAAAAATATGCAAAACAGTCTCAGCCTTCGATTTGCTTAAGGCGCACCAATTGGGCCCGATCCAATGACACTTTAATCTGTTGTCCCAAGTCAATATTTTTTTTTCAATAGAGAGACACATCATAGTATTTTATTTCAATGGAGCATTGGCTCTCCATACATACCTCCACCACCATTTTTTATCATCTTCAAAATCATTTTCTACAAGCAAGAGATAACCGATTTTTACAGTGTAAGTTCCATTTTTTTTGTTTTTGGCCCAAACTAAGCAATATTCTTCATTCTTGTTGAGAACTATTAAGTGTTCATACAAATTTTCAATGAAATTGTTCCATTACTCAATATTATCACCTTCCAAATCCAACGCAACATTCTATTTCCAAGCATTTCTTCCTAAAAAAATACCTTCTATGATGTATGCATCCCATAGAGAGTAAACACCATGATCATGAAAGCGAGAGATGAATTCCTTGGAAAGTTTGAAGTCATATCCTGCATTGACCCAAGGGTCCTCTCCAATTCTCACACTTTTACCATTATCAACCTGCCATATTAGCCATTTTCCAATAATTGGAAAGGATTCCACCATTTCCTTCCATCCAATCGAGTTGTTAATTGTGTATTTTATCGAGTATCTAAACCATTCCACCACCAATTTACTCCCCATGTACTTGAATTTCAAGATTATTCCCCACAACATTGAGTTGTAGACTAGCCTCCATAGACATTTTCATGAGGGATTTACAAAAACAATTGATATTCTTGACACCCCAACCATTGAGCTCATTTGGCATCACAACATAGATCCATTTGAATAAAGGAATTCCCCCAAATTCTCTTTTCCTGCACCACAAAAAATGGAAACATACCTTTTGTATTTTTGTGAGTATGTGACTTGGAGATTTGGCGATGGTTTCCTAATACACTAGGATATTTCTTAATACTGAATTGAAAAGAAATACTCTCCCACCTCTAGATATCCATATGTGAACCTAATTTGATAGGTGTGCCTGAATTTTTTTGACCATCCATAGCCAATCTCCATAGTTATTTGAGTTCAGTTTCAACATAAAGCCAAGGTACTTGAATCCATCATCTAGTCCTTTTATTATAAAAGGGAAGATCTGTTGGAATACTGAGAGGGGGGGCGAATCAATACTACCCTTTTTCAACAATTAGCAGTTACCTTTATATTTTGTTAATTACCACAATAGATCAACAATGGACTTGTTTGTAAAATCAATTATATAAATATAATTAATAGGAATTACAAGGATTTTATGAAGAATAGTGAATTCCACCAATCCTTTTTAGAGCACCACCTCTAGGAGACACAAATTCTGTTATTCAAGGAACCAAACCTAGGAAGCACAACTCCCTTATTTTTTTGGGGTAGCAACCCTAGGAAGCACCAACTCCCTTGTCTTTAGGGATCCAACCCCAGGAATCACCAACTCCCTTGTCTGTAGAGCACCAACCCCAGGAAGAACCAACTCCCTTAAATTACACTTACTTAGTAAAGGATATGAATCCTTCTGTGCTCCTCCCTTACACCCTCACTTCATACGAATCATCAACTCTTATTCTTGGACTTTGCTTATGTTTTGATCTTCTGATCTGGACTACAAAGACACTTTTTTCTCACCATTCTTCTTCATTTATATAATCTTCCAACTGGTGTGAGCTATGAAGTATTGTGTCCCTTTGTTTGGACCATCACACCTCTTCATTTTAAATTAACAATAATCTCTATTATTATTCAAACATTATTGTGAAATTTTTTTAATTTAGTGAGAGTGATTTTCATAAATCGATCACAGGTATGGATCGTTTTCTTTTAACTTGATTCCATGTCTCTACAAATATTGTACAAATCAAATTGTATAGAGTTGCTTCCTTCAAACCATTTACATGTGACTATATGCATAAACCACGGGCTTATTAATTTAAGCGACGTTCCTAGCACTACACAGCTTTATGTGTTCATAACCCGTGACCAAGGGTTCAAACCTAGTCCTCTGGACTTCGGCCTTCGGGGATTTTCTCTCTCATCCAATCTTCTGGAGTTTCAACTCCCCGAAGTAGTTAACTCTCACAATGATTGATCTAATGGTTAGCATGATTCTCGTAACCAAATCAACGGTCTAGTTGTGATCCTTACACCATCCTTCCATTGCTTAATCAAACGGCTATGATTTAATCAAAGGTTGAGATGGACAACCAATATTTACTTCGGGACTTCGAAGGTCTAGGTAATTGTTGTTCTAATTTCCACCAGAGTTGGTCAACACCGAAGTGGTCAACATGGGAGTGCTTACATCATCTTTCCAGTACATTTTGATCTAATGGTCATGTGATAATCTGGAGGATCTTAGATCAACAGTTAGCATTGACTTCAGCCTTCGGTGCTTCGGGTAGTTGTTGATGGTAGATGTTGGCTTCCCTTGAAGGACAAACTCTCAGAGTGACGTAACTTTCTAACGTCATTGTTGACTTGGCACTAGACGATTTGCTACCACGTATCACCTAGATTTGTGACTTATGTAACCCAAAGTTCCAACTGGACCTAGACACTTGTCACCATCTGATTGTGCCACGTGTCCTTGCTGACGTGGTATTGCTGACATGGATCTCCTAATGTGGCACATATCCTCCTCCTGGTCCTGGGTTCATATGAATCCTTGATCCAACGACTATGATCATCTCTTAGATCAATGGTCCATATTTATTTTTTCCTTCGAGACTTCGGGCCTTTGCAATCATTCAACCTTTAGGAGTGCATTTCACCAAAGTAGATCAGATGGTCGATATTCATTCTTTCGTAGATGGATGATACTATATTGTCCAAAAGTTTCAAACAAATTGACATCCATGAATTGATTTGAGTGGACGGTTCTCATTCACTTAGGGAATTCGGAGCTTCAGGACTCTAACCTTTGCAGTCTTCCAACTCTCCCAAAGTAAATTATGTCGGAGTGCATATTAACACTCTCTGCTTGATATATTTTCATAATACCAGGAGCTATGACTATGGGCTTAGGCACAAAGGAGCTCGCTCTTTGGGTATTCGGTTATTCGTGACTTCGGGGCTCCGGGGTAGTTGAACTGATGCCAACTGTAGATCCATTGGCAGGTGACGATCGATGATCGGTGCGGATTTCATAATCGAATATTTCATGATCGTTAACTCAACCCTTTCATCCACAATGGTTCCCCGCCATTGATATTCCCTTACTAAGATTCGACGATCAAGACTTAATTGGATGTTGATCTGATAGTCCTCCTCTGTAACTCCATAAATCTACATCATTGGACATGATTCTTCCTCAATTCTTTTGTATTTTTACTGTGGGGATTTCAATCTTGATCACGTTTCTGCAATGTTCTTTTCCTTCTGATATTTTTGGTAGATTACTCTACATGTTGTTCATAAAAACTCATCATCACTTCATAATGATATTCGACTGTTGACATCAATGACAATATGTCCAGTAATCTCTCCCTTTATCATTGATGGAAACCTTTTTCTTTTTGAAATTTCTTCTCTTATCAATTTCCTTCCCCTTTGACAACAATGGTAGAGGGGATATTTCTTTGCTCCTCCTATGGCAATGCTCCCCCTAACCATGTGCCCCTTCTAATACGATTTTATGGTTTTTAATGAGGTTTTTGAATTACTTCTAATTTCTGTCGAAGATTTTCAAAAGTACTCCTGGGAAAAGGTTTTGTGAAAATTTCTGCAATCTATTCTTTGGTGTCTACATACACTATTTTAACTATTTTTTGGGTAACCTGATATCTTACGAAACAATATTTAATTGGGATGTGTTTGGTTTTAGAATGAATTACTGGATTTTTAGATATGCTTATGGCACTAGTGTTATCACAATTAATAGTAATGGGATTATCATATCTTATTTGTAAATCTCCTAAAGTTTGCTTCATCCAAAGAACTTGTGTGCAGAAGGATGCAACAACAATGTATTTTTCCTCTGTTGTAGAGAGTGATGTGGATGTTTGTTTCTTGCTTGACCATGCTACCATACTTTTTCCTAAGAAAAATGCTCCTCCACTGGTGTTTTTCCTATCATATATTCTACTGGCCCAATCTGCATCAGTATATGTGGTTAGATTGAAGTCTTTATCTTTTGGATACCATAATCCAAGTTCTAGGGTGCCTTCAAGATATCTGAATATTCTTTTTACTTGTTTTAAGTCAATTTCTTTAGGTTCAGATTGAAATCTCCCCATGATTCCTACAACCTGCATGATGTCAGGTCTTTTTCTTGTTGAATAAATAAAACTTCCAACCATTGATCTATACATCATTTGGTCCACTTTTGCCGAGTCGTCTTCTAGGATTAGTTTACATCCAGTGACCATGGGAGTACTCATATGTTTATTGTCTTCCATTTGAAATTTCTTCAGCATTTCATTGATATATTTGGTTTGAGAAACAAATATTCCATTTTCTATTTAATTTACTTGTAAACCTAAGAAAAATGACAATTCTCCCAGCATAGACATTTCAAAAAGTTCTTGCAATTTGGCTGCACATTTTCTTTTTAGTGTAGTAATATTACTCCCAAATATGATGTCATCTACATGTACCACCACAACAATCATGTTTTGATCCTCAATTTTGACGTATAGGTTTTTTTCAGTAGTCCCTCTATTATATCCTTATTTTTGTAGGTATTTATCAAGCCTATAGAACCATGCTCTGGGGGCTTGTTTAGGACCATACAGTGCCTTTTTTAGCTTGCACACATAGTCCTAATTTTCTGATAACATGAATCCTTCTGGTTTCTCAACATAGAATTATTATTCTAATGTTCCATTAAGGAATGTTGACTTTACATCCATTTGATAGATTTTGAAATTTATGAAGCATGCATATTCCAGGAACATTCTGATGGCCTCAAGTCTTACTACTGGAGAAAAAGTCTCTTCAAAATAAATACCTTCCACTTGGGAATATCCTTTGCAAACTAATCTGAATTTGTTTTTAATAATTTCTCCATTTTCATTTAGTTTTTTCTTGAATATCCACTTCGTTCCTATCACATTCTTGTCCTTGGGTCTTGGAACTAGTTCCCAAGTCTGATTCTTCTCTATTTGGTCTAGTTCTTCATTCATTGTTTTTATCCAATCTTTACTTTTCTAGTTTCTTTAACTGAATTAGGTTCTAATAGGTATAACATTTCTTGTTCTGAGTCAAAATCAAGTCTCCTTCTTGTTTCCACTCCTGCATTTTTATCTCCAATAATATGACTTTAAGGATGATTCTTTTGAACTCTTTTTGATGGAGATCTTGTCAAGGGTGTTTCTTCGTTCTCTTATTCATCATTATGTGGTTCATTTTTATGTGTTTCATGATTACCATCTTCTTGCTAAGATTCTACATGATCATCTTCTTGTTGATATTTTACATCATCATCTTCTTGTTGAGATTTTTTATCAATGTCTTGGGATATGCTCTTTTTTAGATCATCTATTTTTACATTGGCACTTTCCATTATCGTTAGTAGTCTAAGATTATAAAATCTGTATGATTTCTTATTAGATTAATATCCTAAGAATATTCCTTCATCAGATCTTGGATCAAACTTTCCTAGGTTATCTTCATCATTATTTATGTAACATTTAATTCCAAAGGTTCTAAAGTGTTTTACAGATGTTGTCCTTCCAAATTATAGTTCATAAGGGGTTTTATCATGGTTAGGTCTCAACTGAGATCTATTAAGTATGTGGATTGTTGCGTAGATTGCATCTCTCCATAATTTTTTTGGAAGCTTGGCTTTATTTATCATGGTACTTGTAGCTTCTTCAACTGTTCTATTTTTTCTTTCTACCACTCCATTCTGTTGAGGAGTCCTGGGAGATGAAAATTTTCTTTTGATACCATGATTTTCACAGAATTTAATAAACTCTTTAGAGGTGAATTATCCTCCATTATCCGATCTCATACATTTAATTTTTAGATCTGTTTCATTTTCTACAAGGGCTTTGTATGTTTTAAACTTCTCAGAGGCTTTTGATTTTTCTCTTAAAAAGAATACCTAGGTCAATATTGTGTAATCATCAACAATCAACATAAAATACTGTTCACCATAAGTAATTTTGGTTCTAGTTGGTCCACATAGATCTTTGTGAATACGTTCTAATGGTTTTTTTGTAGAATTCTCTTTTGTTTTAAACCTAACTCTTGTTTTCTTTCCTATTTGACAATGTTTACAAATAGAATTTGAAGGTTGTAACTCACTTTTGGCGGGTCCCTCACTGCCTCTTTCTCATTGGATTTGATCAATTTGTCAAAGCTTAAATGTCCCAACCTTCTATGCCATAGCCATCTTTCATCAATTTGGATTAAAAACCACTTTTGTTTTCATCTATATTAAGGATGTACACATTGCTAGATGTTCGTGGTGCAACTGCCACTAGCTTTCCAGTGTCCTTTTTCCTGATCTCACATTTTTTACAATCAAAAGTAAGTATGTGACCTTGATCACATGTATGAATTACACTTAGGATATTGGGTTTGAGATTTTCTACAAGAAATACATCTTATGCTTTGGTTTTATTATTTCCTAAACTAGCAGTGCCTTTTCCAAGTATTTTGGCTGACATGTTCTCTCCAAAAGTCACTTTTCCCTTTCCTTTCTTGTTCAACTTGAGAAATTTTCTTTGATATCCAGTCATGTTTTTTTAACATCAATTGTCTATATACCATTGACATCCTTGATTTTTCTCATATAAGGCTACATTGCACTATGTTTTCTTTTTCGTCCATATTTTTTTATTATTGGAAATATTTGTCTTTTTATCATATTTTGGCAATCTACATTCACTGGTTTTATGACCATAGTTGTTGTATTTTTGGCATTCACTGTTGAATTTTTGAAAATGATAAAATGAGTTATATTTTATCTTCTCTGTATTGTACTTATTGTTCTTATATCTTTGGACATTTCTACGATTGTATTGTCCATAAGCTTTGCAGTGTACTGCCTTATGTTCAAAATTATTGCAAGAGTAACAATATCCAATAAATATATATTTAGGGGGATTCCTTCTGATGGTTGTATTTTTATTGTCATGTTTTACTCTAGTAGGGAGTATTGATATCTATTTATGTGTAACAATTTTCAATGGTATCATCTTTTCCTTATTATCTTCTTTTATTAACGAGTTTTCCAGAGCATCTACGTAACTGATTGGTTTCTTGACAGATCCTTGTGATCTAGAAGTTGAGTCTTGGGTGTATCTCAAACCAGTATCATTGTTTGGTGACCTTTGACTACTAAGAATTTCATCCAATATCTTTGAACTATTTCCAAATTGAGATCCCTTCTTTTATTTCTCAATTTCACTTTTTAGTAGCTTAATCTCAACTTCTAGTTTCTCACATACTTGTTTTTTATCATTAAATTGTTGTAAAATTAATTCTTCAATTTTATTAGCTTCCAAGAGTTGGGACTTCAAATCACTGATGATTTGTTCTGACTCTTTGATGGTTTTGTAAACTTCCCTCTCTCTTGATTTAGTAGCTTCCTTAATCTCTAGAAGCTCTTCCCTTAATACCCTGTTTTGTTTTTTAGTTTTTCTTAGTTATTCAATTACACTAAGGATTTCTTCTTCGAATTTCACTTCTTATTCATCTTCTGAATGTTTATCATATTGAGTTTGTATTCCTATAAATAGAAGCTCTGGTTCATCTTCTTCATTTTCTTCTAATGAGCTATTGTTTTCTTGGGTAAAGTACGTTTTATTTTTCTTGTAGAACTTCTTTTTATTATTAGTTTTGTTTTTCTTTTGATTTTTGAAGGTTCTTTCATCATCACTTTCTTGCTTCTTAGGATAGAAATGTTTATTGTCAAAGTGTCCAATTTTTCCATAGTTGAAACATATTAGAGGGATGTTTCATTTGTATTCCCATGTCCCTTTCTTGAGTTTCTTTATGAAGTTGGCACTTTCCTCATCAGATATATATGATAACTCATCATTGGTCTTTTGCTCCTACCTGATGTTTGTTTTATATGCTTTAGAGACTTTTTATCTTTTTGATTATTTATCATTCCCTGTTCTCATTTCATATGTTGTAAAAATTCCATGAAGTTGATCAACTGTAAGTGTGTCAAGATCAATCCTAACTTCAATTGTAGAAATCTTGGCATCATCTCTCATAGGTAATGACCTTAGTATCGTTTTCATAATAGGTTCATCTATAAGTTATTTTCCTGCTTATCTGATTGAATTAACCACTTCATCTACCCTATGAAAGTATTCAACAATGTTCTCTTTTTCTTTCATTTTCATATTTTCAAACTGAGTTCTATAGATTTATATTTTGGCTTCCCTGACTTTGATATCTTCTTCATATACAACCTCCAATTTGTACTAGATTTCTTTGGATGAATTACAATGCATAACCTTCACACATATAGAATTTGTCAACCCTTTTAGAATTGCAATATCTTCTCTTGAGTTGTCAATGCAGATTTTTTTTCCTACAACATCTTTGGGTGGAGTAGTTGGTGCAGTATAACCATCTACAACAGATTTCCAGATATCAAAACCAAGAGCCAGCATGAATTTTTTCATTCTTATTTTCCATAGAGCATAACCACCTCCATTGAACAATGGTTCTTTGTTGTTAGACATTCCCTCTTGTTGATCCATCTTTAGGATCTACCTTCCATTTGTTAGATTGTGTTGAAGGCACTCGCTCTGATACCAATTGTTGGAATATTGAGAGGGGGGTTGAATCAATATTACCCTTTTTCAACAATTAGCAGTTACTTTTATATTTTGTTAATTACCACAATATATCAACAATGGACTTGTTTGGAAAATGTATTATATAAATATAATTAATAGGAATTACAAAGCTTTTATGAAGAATAGTGAAGGACACAAATCATTTTTAGAGCACCAACTCTCGAAGACACAAATCCCCTTCTTCAGGGAACCAACCCTAGGGAGCACCAACTCTCTTGTTTTTTGGGGGCGCCAACCCTAGGAAGCACCAACTCCCTTGTATTTAGGGCACCAACCCCAAGAAGCACAAATTCCCTTCTCTTTAGGGAACCAACCCCAGGAAGAACCAACTCCCTTGTTTGTAGGGCACCAACCCCAGGAAGAACCAACTCCCTTATATTACACTTACTTAGTAAAAGATACGAATCCTTTTATGATCCTCCCTTCCACCTTCACTTCATAAAAATCATCAGTTCTTCTTCATGGACTTTGCTTCTATTTTTATCTTCTGATATGGACTACAAAGACACTTTCTTCTCACCATTCTTCTTCATTTACATAATCTTCCAACTTGTGTGAGTTATGAAGTATTGTGTCCCTTTGTTTGTACCATCGCACCTCTTCATTTTAAATTAACAATAATCTCTATTATTATTCAAACATTATTGTGAAGTCTTTTTAATTTAGTGAAAGTGAATTTCATAAATCGATCACAGGTATGGATTGATTTCTTTTAACTGGATTCCATGTCTCTGTGAATATTGCAGAAATTGAATTCTGCAGAGGCGCTTCCTTCAAACCATTTACATGTGACCATATGCATAAACCATGGGCTTGTTGATTTAAGCGATGTTCTCAGTGCTACACAACTTTATGTGTTTGTAACCTGTGACCGGAGGCTAGAATCTAGTCCTCAGGACTTCGACCTTCAGTCATTTTCTCTCTCATCCAATATTCTGGAGTTTCAACTCCCCAAAGTAGTTACCTCTCACAAGTATTTATCTAATGGTTAGCATGATTCTCGGAACCAAATCAATGGTCTATATTTGATCCTTACACTATCCTTCCACTTCTTATTCCAACGACTATGATTTAATCAAAGGTTGATATGGACAACCACTATTTACTTTGGGACTTCGAGACTTTGGAGGTCTAGGTAATTGTTGTTCCAATTTCCATTAGAGTTGGTCAGCACCGAAGTGGTCAACATGGGAGTGATTACATCATCTTTCCAGTACTTTTTTATCTAACAGTCATGTGAGAATCCGGAGGATCTTAGATCAATGGTTAGCATTAACTTTGACCTTCGATGCTTCGGGTAGTTGCTGATGGTAGATGTTGGTTTCCCCCAAAGGAAAAAATCCTGGAGTGATGTAACTTGATGATGTCACTGCTGACTTGGCACTAGCCGAGTGGCTACCATGTGTCACCTAGATTCGTGACTTAAGTAGCCTAAAGTGCCAACTGGACCTAGACACTTTTCACCATCTAATTGCACAACATGTCCTTGGTAACGTGGATATCTTGATGTGGCACATGTCCTCCTCCTGGTCGTGGGTTCATATGAATCCTTGATCCAATGATTGTGATCAAATCTTAGATCAATGGTCGAGATTTATTTTGACCTTCGGGACTTTGCAATCATTTAACCTTCCGAAGTGCATTTCGTCGAGGTAGATTAGATGGTTGATATTTGTTCTTCCGTAGATGGACAATGATGTCTTGTTGAGAGTTTTCAAACAAATCGACGACTATGACTTGATTTGAGTGGACAGTTCTCGTTCACTTTGGGAATTCGGAGTTTCGGGACTTCGGACTTTGCAGTCTTCTAGCTCTCCTAGAGTAAATTATTTTGGAGTGTGTATCAGCACTCTCTGCTTGATATCTTTTCATAATAACAGGATCTATGACCGTGGGATTAGGCACAAAGGAGTTCGACTCTTCAGGTATTTGGCTATTCGTTACCCCAGGGCTCTGGGGTAGTAGAACCAATGCCAACCGTAGATCTATTGGCAAGTGACGATCAACGGTTGGTGTGGATTTCGAAACCGAAACTTGCATGATTGATAACTCAACCCTTGCATCTGCAATGGTTCCTCGTCATTGATATTCCCTTACTGAGATCTAATGGTCATGACTTAATCGGATTTTGATCTGACGATCCTCCTTTGTAACTCCCAAAATCTACATTAGTGGACATGAGTCTTCCTCGATTCTTTTGTAGTTTTATTGTGGGGATTTCAATCCTGATCGTGTTTCTACAATGCGCTTTCCCTTTTGAGTTTTTTGGTAGATTCATTTGCATGTTGTTCATACCAACTCATCATCACATCATAATGATCACCCATTGTTGACATCAATGACAATATGTCCAACAAGATCATGTCCACTAGGGTCAAAAATTCTTTTGAGATTTCATGAGAGAAAAGAGTTGATTTCTGAAAATTGATTTGCATTCTAAAAGCTTCACAAAATTCCTCTAGAATATTTTTGAGAGTTAAAAATTCCTACATAGAACCTGCAGCGAAGAGAATTAGATCATCGATGAAAAGAATGAAATATAATTTATGGGGGGCGATCTTGAGACCTCTAATTTTTCCTTCTCTTTGATCTTACTTTACCAGTTGGATACCTTCCACAATAATTAAGAACAGGAAAGGAGACAACGTGGACCCCAGACGAATGTCTCTAGATGAGTGAAAAAAGGAGGAGGGAGAGCCATTGATTAAAACAACAAACGAAGAAGATTCAGTGCAAGCTACGATCCAATTTACCAAGGGTAGATTTATCCCCATTTGAATCAGAGTGAGATGGACAAAGGTCCAATTCACTATGTCAAAGGATTTGGATAAATCAAGTTCCATGATCAGTGCAGGAATGTTTTTGGTTTTGATGGAATGGAATGCCTCTTAGGTGATGGAGGCAACATCATGAATCTGTCTTTTAAAAAGGAAATCAAACCTCTCTTCAGAAATGAGATCATTGAGGAAGGTATTTAGACGATTAGTAATAATTATATAAATAAGCTTATAGATGAGGTTGCAACAAGAAATGGGATGGAAGTAATCGAATTTCTTCGAGGATTTCTTCTTTGGGATGAGGGAAAAAAATATTTTGTTAAACAGTCCCAAAATCTTCTCGGAGATTCTAGGCGAAGGCTTCCGCATTTTTGAAAAGAGGAGAGAGTTGTCATAATCTCCTTTTCCGAGACAACTTGTTGAAGGGAAAGGTTCATATCCTATGTAATTTATCTAGAGATGAGATTAATCACTTTAAGGATTTTGGAAATGGGACAAACATGAGGGATTTTGAAGATTGAGAGAAGTATTATTTACCATCATTCATAATTCCTTCAAAAGTAGAAACCTGAATGTAATTTGAGTCTTTGATTTCCATAATAGAGTTATGGATTCATCTCTGGTTAGAAAAATTGTGAAAAAAATTGAAGTTATTATCTCCCTCCTTTAGCCAGATGGCTCTACTTTTTAAGCGCCATTGGGCTTCCTCTTATTTTAGTAGATATTTCTTTTTCTTCATGAGATCACTTAGGATCAATTCTTCCTCTAAGGAAAGAGAAGAAGCTGATTTTTCAATCATCAATTTCCCAATGTGCTCTTCTATACTTTAGAGGAGAGCTTCAACCCTCGCATTATGTTTTTTGCCCAAGAAATAGATTCTTTCCTTTCCCTGGCCATAGTTTAAGCAAACTAGAACATATACAAGTTGTCCCTTACATTCTCTAATAGTCTCCATACATAATGAGATAAGTTTTTGCAGTCTTTGTCCATTAACCATCTATGATTGAACTTAAAAGGGGTCAGCGGCATGGCGCCTTTTGGGACCACTTCTAAGGAAATTGGCATATGATCCAGTTGCCCACTAACTAGAATCTTTGACCTGAGTACCCACAGACCTTCTGTCATATCCTCTGAGATCAAAAAACCTGAGTACCCACAGACCTTCTGTCATATCCTCTGAGATCAAAAAATGATCTACTCATTTAGCCACAAGAGCTTTACCTGTTTTGTCCATTTTTTTTTTCTAGGAGAGCTTTTGGGTCATTAAATCTATCAAGTGATTGGATTCTATCCAGTGGGAGAAAAATCCTTCTTGGGGATCAAACCTTGGGCAATCACCCCAGACCTCCTTAAGAGAAAGTGTGAAGTTCGTGTCCCCTCCAACTATGAGTTTACTCACAGAAAGAAGCATGTTGTTGCTAAGGTCGTTCCAATACGGGATCGGTAAGCATAAGGGCCATAAACAATAATAATTCTGAATGAACAATCAGAACTAGCATCCTTCAAGTCTACTACAATACCAAAAGGAAATGTCGATGAGTTTAAGGCCGTGAGCTTTGGGCTCCAAGTAGACAACAAACCCCCAAAGAGGCCAACTGAGTCAACAAAACTAGAAGGCAAGTTCTTGAGCTGGGGCCTGCAAAACTCAAGAGCTTTTTCTCCACTGTACATCGTTTCTTGTAATAAAATGAAATATGGCTTCTTGGAGCTAACAAGCATTTTTAGAGCATTTATCTTAAAGTCTCTCCCTCACTCCCCTCACAGTGAAGGACAAAATAATCATTGGATCATTTTTCCAAGGGTTTCCCTGGGCGTGAGTGATTGTATATTTCCTACCACTTCTAATTTCTTTCACCACTTGGATCTGAGCGAGGGAAATGTGGGATTTCCTCCCCGCATGAGAAGACCGAAGTACCCAATGAAAATTAAACCCACAACCTCGTGACAGAGTACCAAAGGCTTGGCAGCAAGGGAAGGAGATAGCTATGGGACACTTCAAGAACAATGCTTAGAAGAAAGGAACAATAAATAAAGGGCGGGCTCCCAAAAGATTAAACCTAAACGAACTAGGCCGAGAACCTATCCAGGCCCATTGAATTTTGTGATAAAGGAGGCCTGCAATAAGGTCCTTGAAGGGGATGGGGAAAAACGAGGAGAAGAGAAGAGCAAAGAACCGCCAACTAAGAAAATGTCAAACCGCTTCTAGGTGTTAAGGAAAATAACCTAATTACATTTTTAATTAATATATTTACCGTCGTTACAGTGAGTTGGTTGTTTTATAACTTTAAGTTCATATTACAGTACCCATCAATAATGTTGTGCGTTACAGTATCTGTGTGTGTATATTCCCTTTACATGGTATCAGATGTGCGTTACAGTATCTGTGTCTGTGTATTCCTTTACATGGTATCAGAGCAGCCTTGGCCTTGACCTCACTCCATCACTGGAGGGCCCAGGGACCTAGGTATATAGAAGGCAGTGAAGAATGTGGAGAAGAGCAATGCAAGGGTATCGCATATCTGCAATAAAGGCTGCTGTTGAGAGATAAAGAAATCCGTGTCTGCAAGAAGATTACAGTCAGCAAGAAGCTTGAGAGTATGGTGGGACACTGCGAATGTTACATAAATAAATTATAAAATTGTCTTAACTCGCTTGATTATCTCTGTAACGTTTCATCATTTTTTTGCCAAAGAATTGCGAGAGAGAATGCATTCTCGAAATCGTTAAATCGTAACAGGTGGCGGAGGAATTCTGCAAAAAAAAAAAAGTGGAGACGATTGTCGAAGGGACCGGAGAAGATGAGAAGTTAGTTGGACGGAAGATAAAGGTCTGATGGCCTTTTGATAAAAAGTTCTATGATGGTATTGATTAATGGTATGACCCCAAAACGAGGACGCCATATTATATTTCGATGTGGTTGACACCATGGATGTAGCTGCAGGCGGTAGCGGATGATTATGGCAGTGCATTAGACGTGGAACGATAACCGTCAGAGAAAGAATAAGTACCCAATAGAGATCTGCCCAGAACTATATCGCTGGAGCCATTCACTAGAACCGGAGAAGAAAGCCGCCTAGAGCTGTCACTCGCTGGAATTGGAGAGTCGGCTCTGCTTTTTCCCTAACCCTAGCCGCTGTGGAGCGAAGAATCGCTGGTCAACATGGAGCGATTAAGAAGGGGTTGCAATATCAAGCAAGACAAGGACGTCTCGAGCGTTAAACCCAAGGTTAGCGAGACAATGAAGTAAATCCGAAGAAGGGAGTCTCTGTTATTTAAAAAAATGTCTTTATTATTTTAAAGGAAGATTCTTTATTATTTTATTTTATAAAGAAATAAACTAAGTGTTTTAATTCAATTCTAAAATAGGTTGTATAAAAGAAATTGTTTATTTTAATTTTAAAGGCGGTGGTCAGATTTATTTTGATATTTATAAAGAAATAAAAAGAAATATTTTATGTGATCCATTTGTATGAGATGTGTGGGTTATGTGATTTTTAAAAGAGCTGTAAAGCCAAGAAAAGGGTGGAAGAGAAGAGAAGAGAAGAGAAGAGAAGAGAAGTGAAGTTTGTGAAGAACATGGAGAACGAGATTGAAGAGAATGAAGTGGATAGATGTAGAAGGGTTGAGCAACAAAAGAATCTTTGCAAGAAGTGGATAGATGAAGAAGGGTAGAAGAATCTTTGCAAGAAGTGGATAGATGAAGAAGGGTATCGTCAAAAGAGTCGTCATGGCTTGGCTTTTCAGCCATTTTGTAGACAATGTCATATAGTTATTTTGCTAGAATTAGCTACTCTTATTATATTAATGACTTCAGAAAATAAAGAAAAGAGTTTTTGGTATAAAGTTGTAAGCCTTGCCACAGGCAAGTTTAAGTCTTGATTAAGTGAGTCCTACATAGATTAGTATGTGATCATATAGGGTGTATTCACATAAAGCTGAAGACACATCAAGTTGTGAATCTTCAATTAACAAGAGGGAAATGTAAGATAGAGTAATCTCATAGATAGTTAGGACCAATTATATTATGTTTAAGGAGAAGTCTAATGCATTAACCCAAAATAAAACAATCTTAATCCAAAAAAAGTTGGTGATATACATAATTTTAGTTAATATTATTATAAGATGTATTAAGAGGAAGTGTTACATCCTTAACTAATATGTGTACGTTAACTAATATGTGTATATTAATATAAATCACTACATTATGACTAATCAGTTTCAGGGACGAGGCTAAGGTTTCAACCCTTGATGTTGTTAATTATGTTCTCAATAATTTATACAAGCAATTGCTCATTTGAGCACGTTTTAGACATCTATTTTGTTTATGCTAATATGCAGATTCTGTGCAAATTTACGATTTGTATAATGTGAAGTTTTATGAGTGGTTGATGTGGCTGGAAAGGCAATTTAATTTTTGATATTTCTGTGTACGATAAATTTCCGTTGAAAATGCCCTTATTCAGATTTTGTGTACAAATAAATTATGTGGAAAATACTCATGTTCATATTTCTGGGAACAATAAAGTCTCGTTGAAAATATTCTTGTAGATAAGATAAGTGGAGAAATCTCTCCACTACTTATATAATTATTTAATACAGTACATTTACATATTTATGAGTTTGAGTTTAAGTAATTTGTGGATTTTAAATTTTTATTGTGCAATTAAACATAA
>SNQJ01S0046509.1:84625-105620 GCA_010110895.2 Picea sitchensis
ATATATAGGGAGGTTATTAATATTGCTTACTATTTCAAGATAGATATTGTTTAAAACTACATTTTGCATTGTAGATTTAATTAATTTAAGAATTTAATTTACATTATTGTAGTAGGGAGATTATGGGGTTAATATTAGTGGGTATTACACAAGACACTTGAGCTATTGCAAAATTTCCATATTTACATACAAATTTCAGCCTCTGTTATTCATGAGCAATTGCACTTGAGCACAACTTTTGTGGTAGGTTATGTCTATTAATTAATTGGGTAGATTAAAAAAAATGACACATCTTGAAGGTTAACATAGAGTGGCTTTACAAACCAAAATTATTAATTTAATAATTTATCACGAGTAGCTATTTGTTAATCTTTATTCTTTGTCTTTGTTTTGAGAAAATCTTCAAAACCTAATGAATTGGTACTATATATCCATACCAATTGGAGTTGAAACTTTTCAATGACCAATATTTCTTTTTCCCAACATTATAATGCTTTTTAGATTCAGAAAAATTGGTGTATTTGGTATCATAGAATTCTTTACTAGAAGCTAGAAAAAACTAACAAAGAAGACCATAAGTGATAAAATGTGTATGTTTGGAGGATTAAATTTCTTTTTCTGGATGGCCAATGAAAAGGGAAATACATTGCATAGCGATGTTCGGATTGTTTTGGTTGAACAATTGAGAATATATGTGTTGACTTCTTAGGTGCGCCTAAGAAACCTTTGGATCTAAGTCTTATCTATTAGTTGACATTGAGAAAGGAGGGTATTTCTAAAACAATATGAAGTTGTATGATAACTTTTCCTTCATTAATTGTAATACCAAGATAGTAGATTTTGATTATGAAAAGTTCAATTTTGTTTTTGTTAAGAAAAGGAGTACCATACTTGTTAACTCATTATTGAAACTATGAGATGAGAAATATGATCATTATTATTTGATGGATAGTGAGGTGCTCAAAAAGTATTCATATGCTTGAAAAATGAAATCCAACTAATGTTGAAACCAAGTAGGAGAGTTTTTTAATTTGAAGACCATAAGAAGCCATTCAAAATGATCATTGTAGATGGAAAAAATAATTTTATTGACATCTTTATTGACAACCTTTTATTTAATAACAATCAATTTTACAATCGAACTTGGAGAAAAAAATCACACTTGCAACTTATTGAATAATCATATCCTTATTAGGGATAGGGTAGGGTAGAGGGATAGTGATATGGTTGCCCTGGTTAAAGTTATAGTGTATCACTAATTAAACACAAGAATAATGATAATTGTTAGGGAGAAGTAGAATTTGTTCGATTAGCTCATGGATTTACTTGTGGGTTTCTTCCTCATTTGAGGGACTCATAACAATGTATTTAACTTGTACTCCTTTATTATTTTGTGTTTGAATAGGGACTTGTGGCATATCATTAAACACAAAACGAAGAAAATTTATTAGACATCATCCCTAATGAAGGTGAAAATCATCTATTGATTCAAGTTGAGTGTCTCATGGGAGTAACCCTTGTCAAATTTAAGTGACCAAGAGACATAAACACCATTAGATGATGGTCATGTCAATTCAAATAGTGATAATTGGAGGTTGTAAAGATGCATTGTGATAGAATATATTGAAAAAGAGTGTTAGACTAACATTGAAAAATATGAGGAAATAGAAAAAAACAATCATAACAATAGTTTGTAGATAATCATACCTATTGTATAGATTATAAGTACACCACTTGAAAATCAAAGTTAGTTGACACCTATAACACTCTCGATGCCACTTACAAATAGTCCCCCATAGTAAACATAACACATTAAAAATGGAAATTTTTTTGTGTATGAAGGAGATGAAGACTTGAGAAGACATTATTTCATCTATGAAAATATTTTGAGTTCCACCAATGTCACCGACGAAATAAATAAAATGGCTCAATTTGCAGGAGCATTGCGAAGGAGATACTTCACTTGGTTCATGAACTTAACTTTAAAGAGAATCATAATAGAGAAAAAGATGAAATAAGGAGTGACTTCTCATCCTTTTTAAAGGCCCAATATGATAAGAACATGATTGCACAAAAAGTCAAGCAGATTGGGATAATTTCAAAGGGATATGTCAAAGACTATGATAAAATATTTAAGGATTTATTTAGTTAAATTCCTTATGTCATAGAAAAAGACATATTGGTCCAATGGTTCATGGAAAGGCTTCTACAAAATATTAGAGCCCCACATAAGATGCATGAGGTAAATATATATGAAGAAGCATTGGAAAAAGAACAATAGATCAAGACCAATGAGCAGTGGCTAGTCTCATCTACTGATAAAATAAAAAATGGAAATGCAAAAATACATCCAATACCTAGCATTATAGACTAGGAAAATAGATATTTGGTGCATTAAATGCATGAATAATGGCCATAAAAAAGAAGAGTGTCACTTTATATATTACACTAAATGAAACATTCCTAAATATGTTATAAAAAGGTTAGTTAATGGATATTGTGGGATCTATGAAAAAATGACAAATCACACCAAGAAAGATTTCCCCTACAATATTAGAAATAATAACAAAATATGGTGTCCAATCCATGAGATCAATAGTCATATCACAACCCATTGTTACTACAAGAAAGAATAAAATTGATTATTAGACAGTCTACAATAAAAGATCAACAAAGAATAACCAACAAACATAAGGGCAAGGAAATGGATATGGCTATAAAAGAGGGGGTACAAATGGTTGTGGTGAAATAAGAGGTGGTAGAGGAAGTCAAGGAGGAGGAAGAGATGACTATTATAGAAATATTTATTTATTTATTTAAAAGAGTACCATCTCAGTCCCAATTTCCCCTTGATTAGCCTAAACTTGTGGAACCACTATGGAGTGGAGGATCACTCCATGGTGTATTTCCATATCATGTTGGAAAATATAAGGAAAGAAAGAAAAGTGAATATGATCTAGACTCTACCCAAGCATGAGGTGTTGAATTATAAGAATCTAAACATGGTAGCAACATTAGGAGTAAATATAAGAGAGGATGCTCTGTTACAAAGAACACCACAATTCAAGACACTCAAGAACAATAAAGGTGATTATCCCAATATATAAAAACAAAAAGAGTACAATAAAAATGGTATAAACATGTTTCAAATAATGTGTGAAGAAGAAGGTAAGTTAAATAAAATAAAATAAAAACTGAACAAGAAGAGGAGAAAAGTGTTGCAATTGAAGAAGTTTTATGATGAATTGGAGGTAGAAGCATATTTTATCCCCCAAATCATTGTTGACTTTGACTTTGAGTCTCGAGTAAACATATTACCCAAATCATCATAGATAATGGGAATACCTCACTATAAACTTTTTGAAATTAGCTTATTAAGATTTTTCGAACCCATTGGATTACTAAAACACACATAAATAAATAGTATAATGGGAATAAAAACAACATTGAATTTCAACATGTAAAATATCCTTCTATAAAAATTATTATCCTTTTCCAACATATACCTCTCAACTATTCCATATTTCCAACCTCTTTTCCATATAGTATGGTACATAGTAATCAAAATTTGGAGCACTAGTACACTAGTAGAACTAGTCAAGGTAATCCTAGAAGCCCACAAATTCAACAAGATTAACATTGGAAATGAATGAAGGATGGTTGCAAAGTGTTTGAAGAAATCATTGAATGAGATATGTAACATCCCCAACCACCAACAGGTTTGGAAATGCCACTACTCAGCTCTGATACCAATTTGTAACATCACCAGCAACCAATTGGCCAGGCAATGCCACTACTCAGCTCTGGTACCAATTTTGTAACATCCTCGGTTCACAACAGTGCCCCAGTAATTCTACCACTGCGGAATATTCACACACACACACACACACAAACACACATATATCACATGAATTTTAATCAAAGTAAAACACAAAACACATAGGTCTAGTGCAGAGGAAAAATGGGTTCAGACGGGTATCCCCGCGAACTCAGGTGAAGGATGGAAGAATGGGCAACGAACAACCTTTCCGTGAGGGTTTCCTTTAATGTGCACGGGTATGCAGACATAGACGCAGAGGAAACACGGTTCAAACGTCCCCGATCCCAGTGAAATCAGGTGGATGATGACAGAATGGAAGAGTGATCCCCTGGAAGAGAGAACCCCCCAACATAGCTAACGCTTCATATTTTAACTGCATGCACCCAGGTCGACACTTGTCTTCCTAGAGATGCATGCATTCCCTTTTGCACACATTGCATCTCCCAAGACTTAGGATAAAAACATGTCTTTCTCACAACTTTGGAATAATAATAAATTATTATTCTCAATGACTTAAGCCCCTAAGCTTAGCCCCTCTTTCCAACCTTTCACACCCCTTTCCCTTACCCACCTTATGGAAGCTTATTCCCCCATCACTCTTTCTTCGTGGTTGGTCTGCACGCAACGATGTTTATATTTTATTAATGATCTGCATAATTACATATACAAAATCAGGCTCTTGGCCTTTAATACTTAGGCTCTTCGGCCTAATAAACACATAAGCCTGCCAACTTATCAACACTCGTCTCACCAGCCTACAAAACAAGTTTACAATACATAATATAACTAGGCTCATCCTTGGGGATATTACAATCCCCTCCCCTTATTTTTGCACTGTCCTGAGTGCAACTTTTACACAACATCAACAAGATTTCCAAAATATTAAAAAAGATGCGGGTATTCTGCCCGCTTAGCATCCTCATGCTCCCATGTCGTGTCCTCAAGACCGTACTAGGTCCACTATACATTTACAATCTCTATGGCTCGATTCTGGAGCTGTTTTCTCTTTCGGGTCCAATATGCGCACATGATTCACTTGCAAGACGCCTTCTTGCTCCACTTGAATCACATTCCAATCAATAGCATGATTAGCATCAGGTATACATTTCTTAAGAAATGAAACATAAAATACATTATGTAAAGTCAGGGATGTAGGTAATGCAAGCATATATTCAATGTATATATATGTATATACGAGCAATTCTAATAACATTATAACATGTATACAACATACACTAAATAGAGAATTGGTACTTATCTTTTGATTGAGAAGACCTTCCACATCAACATGGTCTAGGCCAAGGTACCAAACCTCAGCAACACTCCAACCAAACAAACCTCAGTAGCACTCCAACCAACATGCCTGTCCCACCCCAGGAGTGTACACCTTCATTGTCACACAATCCATTAGATGCCACATCTCCCTTTCCTTGGGCTTCAACAACATGTCAGCTCAGGAAGTCTCAAAGAATTGTGGCTTGAGGAGTTCCAACTACCCTTAGAGGTCTCAAATCAACATCTCTTCTTGAGCTACTCTTTGTAGTCAACATTCTAACTTTAATCAACATCATTTCATCTGCATCACCCACATGCAATTATCATGAGAAAAAATAAAAGAATTTATTTAGAAACTCAAACTTAGTTCAAAGGGAATTCATCTTTTCCCCAAAACATGAAATTCTATTTCATAATTCATCTTAGTTGTTGCCATATTGTGAATGCAACCATCCTTGTGGTTTTCCACAGGCACCAAACTGCATACCATTTTTCCTGTAATGCTTCATCTTGCATACAACCAACAAATTGTCAGTATTTTTTGTACATCATAATTCAACATGTACAACACCTTATGAAATGATCTTAGAATTTCCTGCACCTAGCAATTCAATCACAATTACCAAACAATTTAACCAAATATAATGACTCATCATTCTATGCATATGCATGTTCATAATTAATAACAGTAAGTTTATTATTTCAATTTTCTGAACATAAATTTTTTTGTAGTCTCTATTCCTGTGACTACTTGGCTTGCAACTTTCATGTTGCAATGCTTAACAGTTCCTAAAATGTTCTCAACTTCATGAGTTAGCAACATTTCAGCCATTAGTATAATTATTTCCATGCCAAAAACATATATACATGCACTCACAAAATGCATTCAGCAAAGTGCATTTAAGTATACAATTCCATCATGTATGAGTGCAACTTTGCCCCTTACTAGACATGAGTACAACTCTCAATGCATATTTATTCAATGCACCTTGCATTGAATTACATAATGCTCTTTATCTCAGTCATGTATCTCACCATCCATAAGTTGGAATTTTGGCCAATGCATTGACACATTCTCCACACACTTCCTATTGTCTTTCCAATTAATTGGATGCCTTCCTTTTCGACCCGAACACTACACCAAGAATATAATTATGTGGTGTTCATTAGTTTTAGAAAAAAGGTTCCAGCCCAAGTTTTATTTAAAGGTAGGAAGCTTTTAGTACCTGTGTGGTTCATAACCTTTCCATATCCATACCTTGCCATATCCAACCAGGTCCTAGTCTCATACATGACTAGCTTACTAGAATTCATTCCTATAACAAGTTCTTATCTTTTAATTCTTTGGTTATTACCCCATAACCAAATTAACATGACATTATACTATGTTAGTGTGTGCATTCAACAACTAAAAATATTTGTATTAATACAGGCCTCCATCCTTTACCACATCTAGTGGTATGCATTCAATAATATAAACCTATGATTTTATAAAATAACTCTGGCTGAGGAAATTCTTACCTAAATTTCCTTTCAACAATTATGCAAAAGGAGTAATAAAACTCATACCTACATGATTTCCATTAATATTTTTTATACTACCTGAATGTCTGATGGCAGTAGAAGCTTTCATGCTTCTTTTTATCAAACCTATAACCAACACTTCAGCTTTATGTTGCTTCTCTCCTTATGTAGCAACATCATCAACAACACTTGCAAACATGCAAGAATTCTTTCCTCTGGCTAACCCAATCAAACCATAACATACTTGCTACCACAGAAATTGCAATAACTTCTTTCCCATGTGAAACTTTTCCTTGCTGATCCCAGAAGTCTTCAATTCTTCCATGATTCCTGAATCTTCTTGTGCTCTCATTGTAGTCATTGTACATGACTATTTTTGTCCTGAGCACTTTCTAACCAAATCACTCTTGGAAATCCTTGCATTTATAGTCCCAAACTAAGTTGATATTAACCTTCAGCTTTCGTTAATTTCCTGGGTCCAACTATCCCAATCTCGTACTTGGATGAATCAAATTCCACACTAAGTTGTTTTATAGACTCTGGATTCTTCAACATCCATTTACTCTTCAAGACTGAACTTCTTGATCCCTTTCCTGACAGAATACTTTAGTACTTGAGGTTTTCTTGTACTCTCTATTTCTCTTTTGCTAGTTGGACATCTATCTCATGATTTCTTCTTCCATTATCTTAGGATGTTCATGGACTTGACTCCATCCAGGAGTTTATCCTTGTCTACTTTGCATACTTTCCATCACATATTATGTTGACTATTAATTTTCATCTTTCCATTATTATTTGGATTCCTCTGAGTCAACTTTTGCATGAACGAATTATAATTCCATAAAACCTTCCTTCCTTATTCCCATTCTTTGTGTCTCCATATGAACATATGGTTCATGCATTATCATGTATTGCAGATGGTTTTCTCCACCTAACATTCACATTTGATGTGTAAGGATTGTCACCTAGACTATCTTCCCCAAAAAAGAATCCCATTTGGGGTTTCCATGTTGTTTATCGAACCCAACATCTGATCCCATGACTTCTAAAAAATCTCATATGTAGAATAAATAATTTTCCTTGTCCTTCTTCTCTGATGCACTTCTTGTGCAACGATCTCTTTTCTCTAAGATAATGCTTCTTAGATATTTGTTGGCCCCTATCATAAGGTTCCCAAGTCTTCAGTACCTCCTTGATGCAGGTCCGAACTAGACGAAACCCATGAGCTTCCTTCCTAACCCCTTTTTCCTTCTTTAACGCAGTTTCTGGGCACTAGCCCCCATTTTCCTTGGGCCCTTAATTTGCATGGGACCACGACTATGACCAAGTGCTAAATCAATAGGTTCTTACTCGAGCCTTCGACTTCGGTAGTTTTCAAACACAACACAACAATATCTCAGAGTTCTGGATTACCGAACTTGCAAAGTAGAGTGGATCAACAATCCACATCTACCCAGCATCCAACGACTGACACTCACTATGGAGTATGAGTTCCAAGACTTCAGAGTTTCGAGACTTCGAGAGATATCACTGCAAAGATCAACGATCCTTGTTGATTTGAGATCAAAGGTCCTCGATTACTTCGAGACTTCGTGTCTTTTCGACCAAGACTAGATCAAGGGTCCTTCAACCTCCTCCTCGATCAACAATTGAGATCTCTTTTGGGAATTCTGTGCTTTCACCCTCTTCTTTTCTCCTGAGTTCCAGATATGGCACCACATGTCCACTTTCAGATCAACGGTTGTCCAACGGAGTGAGTCTCCGTCTTCTAGGTCTCTTCTCATAGATCAATGATCCACGTTCCTTCCTTCAGATCAATGACCCTTAGATGTTTTGGGATTTGGAGCTTCGAGACATCCCAAAACACAACTTCACAAAAACCCCGAAGTACGATTCTCTGAAGTTCACGATCTGGTGACACCTGTCCAACCCAAATCAATGAATCCTAGCTGCTTCATCTATTCGGGCTTCGGCAATTTCAAACTTTCGTCCTTCGTGCTCTCCCACAATGCTTTCACCTGAAATACACGGATTTCTTCCATGCATTCTTCTGGATCCAATGGTTCAGATCTTCTTCATTCCTGTCGACTTCCTTTCGGAGGTTTATGCCCCCGAACTTCTTGATCTCTCTCCACATGTCCTCCACAATGAACGGTTGTGATTTAATTCGGCCTTCGGGACTTCGGGACTTAGGGAATTTGTCATTATACACACTTGCAATTCCCAAAGTGACTTTCTTCGAAGTCTTAGATCTTCTGACACACATCTCTCGGCAACTGACAACTTGGATCTTCTTCGGCCTTTGGGTATTTGGAAATTTCGTATCTTCCCCAACCATAAACTTTCAAAGTGGTTTTCTCTGGAGTTATGGATATTTTTCCACCTGTCATCCTTGACAATGGATGGTCCCTAATTACTTCAGGACTTTGGTGAATCATTTCCCCCGTGCGCACAAGGGTTAAGTCTCCTGCACTTACCTTAGGATCCAATAGTTGCTGGTCCTTCGCTCTCAGATCCAACGGATGGGATCTGTTCCTCCTCAGCACTGTCCTTTGATTTCCTGGACAAGGATCTAATGGTATGGGATCCTCCCCACAACAGATATGATGATTGATGTCGCTCATCCTCCTGAGATTTTGACTCCTTTCGACTTGGAAGAGTTTGTGGATATTGAACTTTCTCCTCTAAAATAGATTATCTTGGGTCTCAGCTGCATCTCTACTAAAACTATCCCTCCTGAGCTTTGGGACTTCGAATAAGTATGACTCCTATGCACTCCTTTCATTATCTCTTCTGAGCTTTTTGATTTACTCAGTCTCCTAAGGGTCTCGGGCCTTATGTTTCCTTTTAAAGGAAAACTTCGTGCCCTCCTGGCAACCTTCTGCTCAAAGCACACCTTGTTGAGCATTTTCTACAGAATGTTCAATAGCTCTATGAGTATCTTCCTCTAATACTCGTCTCCCTGAACTTGACAAAGATTTCTCTCTATGCACACTTTCACTCACTTGATTCCCGCCTAACAAAGACCTACAGAGTTCTCAGTGACTCTATCTCTCTTTGAACTCAACACAAAGTTATTCCTGTGCACTCCTTGCACTTCTGCTGATGAAGGTTCAACGATATCTCTTGAAATATTCTCTAAGCTTAACTTACCTCTGTCAATGCACTCCTTGCGGACAATGTGCACTGCTTTCACTCGAAAACTCAAAGACGAGAAACAATTGAAACTTATTCAATACTTTACAAGTTCACACATTACTCTGCAGTCCAACACCACTTATTTCATGGTTTTACGATACCACTACTCCTCTTGAGCTTCTTAACATGGCCAAGGTAACATCTTGGCACTTAGGAACGTTTCTGAGGTCCAAAATTGGTTCCTCCAGACACAATTTCCACCTAAAAATTCAGGTCCAAAGACCACTTATCTAGCCCATCCAGGTTCGGCATTAAAACCTTAGCTCTGAACTCGAATTTTTTCCACTTCGACAACAATTCTTTCGAAACGTTTGCTTCACTTTCCACTAAAATGGCCCATCCAGGCTCAGTGTTGAAAGCCTTGGATCTGATACCAATTTGTAACATCCCCAACCACCAATAGGTCRGAAAATGCCACTACTCATCTTTGATACCAATTTGTAACATCCCCAGCCACCAATAGGCCGGGAAATGCCACTACTCAACTCTGATACCAATTTTGTAACATCCACAGTTCACAAAAGTGCCCAGGTAATKCTACCATTGCGGAACATTCACATATATATATATAACATGCATTTTAATCGAAGTAAAACACATAACACATAGTTATTGTTACCATTCAGATTCAAACAAGATTAACTGTAAATCCACATGCAACAGAACACATGATAATGTTAAAGCATCAGTATCACAAACATGCATAACATATAAATTAAGCACAGACTAATACTTATCTTTTCAACTGGAGTAACACCACCAACTGTGTGCAGACCTTCCACGAAGCTCCTAGCCATATACCATGTTGCTCATCACACTCAGCAGTGGGTCACCCTCGGTTTGGGACTAAGCTCCACCCAGGGAAAGGGAATCCTAGACTAGTCTGAGGTCACAGGAAACTACACAATGCAACCAGAAGGATTCTCTCTAGGATCCTTCTTATGCCCACTACTCACAAACTCTCATTCCCCACATTCATGTTCCACCCCAGGAGTATACACCTTCACTATCACACAGTCCATCAACTGCTTCACCTCCCTTGCCTTGGGTTTCAGCAATAGGTCGGATCAGCAATTCTCAGAGCTCCATAGCTAGTACTAGACTCTCTCTAGGAGAAAACCACTTCCCAACAAACTCTCTCACCTGGAGAGGGCTTCTCACAGGCCTTACAACCTGCCTCTTCATCCACGAGCCTGACAACCCGCTTCTTCAACCAGTTACAACTCAATTCCCGCAAGGTGAGGACAACAACCACTGGTCAACACCACTCAGGAAAAATAGAAGGCAACAAGCCACACTCAGTCTAGGAATTGTGTGGCCACAACCGCCAACAACTATGACACACACGACACAAACAGATATGGGATGCTTGGGTTTCACAGAAGACAGTAACCCAAAAACGATCAAGGAAATGTGTGACCGTAACAACGAAAAGTTAAGACACAACACGGCTCAAGAAATTACAAAATGCTCGGACTTCACAGGACACACGACTCAGTCCATCGGTGTCTTCCCCCAGTTCAGAATGCGTGACCAGAGAACAAAACACAGAGGTCTAGTGCAGAGGCAATATATTTAAAATGGAGTAATTCCACCAACTACTTGCAGACCTTCCAAGAACCTCCCGGCCTTAGACCAAACTTCTCATCACGCTCAGCAGTGGGTCACCCCCAAGCTAGGACTAAGCTCCACCCAAGGCAACGGAATCCTAGACTAGGCTGAGATTATAGGAAAACTACACAATGCAATCAGAAGGATTCTCTTTAGGAGCATTCTTACACCCACTAATCATGGAATATCATTCACCACATGCCCGATCCACTCGGTAGTATACACCTTCACAAGAACAGTCCATCGGTTGCTTCACCTCCCTCTCTGGGTCTCGTCAACAGGCCGGATCAGGAATTCTCAAAGCTCCGTAGCTGGTGCTGGACTCTCTCTGGGAGAAAACCACTTCCCAGCAGACTCTCTAACCTGGAGAGAGTTTCTCACAAGCCTGACAACCTTCCACTTATACCATGGGCCTGACAACCTGCTTCTTCAACACACTCCTCGACTCAGCTCCAACTAGGTGAGGACAATAGCTACGGTTCAACACCCATTCACACAGGGATGAAAGTAGAAACAACAGATGGGCATGGCACCACATGTGGAAACATCCCATGGTAAAACACGACATGACTAAGTCAATTACCTAGGTGTCGGGTTCCTCAAAAAACACAGAACGACTCACGGATTTTAGGTTTCAGGATGCATGGTTGTGTCGAGGTTCCACGCAGAGGAAAAATTGTTCAGACAAAGGATTAGTCCACGGGTTTTTCCCACTGGTATCAAGGTGTGGGGCAAGAAAAATGCAAAGGTTGATCAAAGAGATCTGATGGTTTCAGACAGAGGATCGAGAAATTGGCAAAACCAACAACCTTCTCGTCAGGGTTTCCTTCACTGTGCATGGGTATGCAGACACATATGCAGAGGAAAAACGGTTTAGACGCCCCCGATCCTAGTGAACTCAGGAGGAGAATGACATAATGGAAGAGAGAACCCCCAACACAGTTGACGCTTAAGATTTTAACTACATGCGCCCAGGTCGACACTTGTCTTCTTGGAGCTACATGCATTCCTTTTTGCACACGTTGCCTCTCCCAGGACTTAGGATAAAAACATGTCTTTCACACAGCTTTGGAATAATAATAAATTATTATTCTCAAGGACTTAAGCCCTTAAGCTTAGTCCCTCTTTCCAACCTTTCAGCCCCTTTTCCCTTACCCACCTTGTGGAAGCTTAGTCCCCCATCACTCTTTCTTCATGGTCGATCTTCACGCAACGATGTTTATATTTTATTAATGATCTTCATAATTACATATACAAAATGAGGCTCTTGGCCTTTAACACTTAGGCTCTCCATCCTAATAAACACATAATCCCGCTAGCTTATCAACACTTGGCTCACCAGCCTACAAAATAGGTTTACAATACATAATACAACTGGGCTCATCCTTGGGGATATTACAAGATATCTCTTCTTCACTATAGTTACTTATTTTTTCCTATATGTGTTGCTTTACTTTCTCTGGAATAAGGTAAACAAATCCACGGTTATGCAATAAGAATGACCACCCCCATGAATCCTTCAAATTATTCAATGAAATGCAAGTCAAGGGTGTTAAATCCAACTCAATCACCATTTTTTGTGTAATTCCTATGTGTGTTAATTTATTGGCTCTAAAACAAGGTAATAATATCCATGGTTATGCAATAAGAATGGTTGCTTTCATGAAACCTTTCCATTCTTCAATAAAATGCAAGTATGAGGCATAAAACCTAATGCAATCACCATTTTTAGTGTTTTTCTCAAGTGTGTTGATTTATTGTCTTTAGAATAAAATAAGAAGATCAACTTACACTAGTGGAAATCATCTCAAAAATTGGGAAACATATTTATAACTAATGTTAATCCCCACAATATCTATGATTGGTTTTCAATAGTAAAATTCACCAGTAGTTGATGGAAAATGACCTCAATTAATCATCCATCAAGCTCCCCATAATTATCATAGTGTATTTACATTCCCCTTCATATAAAGGGAAAGTCCATTGGGCTCATATGAATAAAGGCACTTAGCTTAGTTAGAAATTTCTATCCAAATTTAGCTAGCTAGAAATTATAAAGTGGAAATGATTTCTTGTAACAACTTCCAAGGATTCATATTTTTCTCTTAATATTCTTTGGGCTATTTCTAGTTTTATTTGAAAGGATGGATCCATGACCCTTGACTTATGAACATGGGATTAACCTATGAGCTTTTGATACCTCTATGGGGGTTGTATAGCCCATTCATTTTGAAAATACATGTATGATGACTTTATGGGAGATATAGAGTACACCTTCCAAATACTAAGAAGAACTTCCTTTGAAAAAATGTTTGTCCAATAATTTTATCAATCCGAAATATTGTTATAATGTAGCATGTTTCATATAATAGAAATACTACTCCCTTGACTAGAGAAAGTAAATAATTAGAAATCACTTGGACAAGTGTCACTTCCTTTTAGTCTAATTAAACAATCACAAAATAATAGATAATAATCATACATGTATCATGTGGATAACCATTTCAACATAAATAAATAAAAATTTAGGAACAACTCTAGGATCAAAGGCATAATTAATGTATCAACCTAATTCCTTGCTCATAAAGGAATAAAAAGTTAGGAACAACTCTAGGATCAAAGGTATAATTAATGTATCAACCTAATTCCTTGCTCACCTTATTACAATTCCAAATACCTTATCTTATAGAAAGATAGTTATTTTCATGGTTCTATAATCATTTCAACTCTCATTGCTAGGTAATCATCTCTAGGGAAGGTATAATAGTCGTTAAAATTAATTAAAAAAAAAACTAATTTGTATCTCTTACTATCAACCTAATTCCTTGCTCACCTTATTACAATTCCAAATACCTTATCTTATAGAAAAATAGTTATTTTTATGGTTCTATAATCATTTCAACTCTCATTGCTAGGTAATCATCTCTAGGGAAGGTATAATAGTCGTTAAAATTAATAAAGTGTCTCTTACTATCTCACTAGATAGGCATATCATACATTGTAAATTATATTAAACACTTCTCTTAGTTGATGGTGAAGGAAGGATTCAAACATCTTATCACTCACCACTCTAATTATATCACTCTCTAGTTATACTCACAACTCATAAGGAATAAGGTTTGGATGACTTGGAATCTTGTTTGTGTTTAATAATCACGAGAAGTACCCCGTTGAAATTAAAATTTTGAATTAGTCAAATCATGTATACAACATTTTGATTTGCTCATCCTTTAATACAAAATTATCTTTTTACTCCTACTAAAATTTATTGAGATGAAATGAATGGACCAATACTTCTATTAATATTTATTGTATTATGTATTCATTGATTCACATAATAAAATGAATAAAAGCTTCTATTAATATTTATTGTATTATGTATTCATTGATGCACATAATAAAATGAATAAAAGTGGTTATTAAAGTGATTGAAATCACTTTACATTTAACTTTTGCAAGAAATAAAAATAGAGGATAAATGTGACATAGAGACATTATTTCACAAATATCTAAGTTAATTATATATCTCTTTCCTTATGCATTTTTTTATGAAATATTTGTCTCACATTTCTTTGTGGACCCTTTGTATTCCCGTATCGACAATATGGAATAGTGTTTCCAATGATCTTGATTTCCATCATTGTAATGTTGATGATTCATCATTGCATTAGCTCGAAAACGTTGATGATTCATTAACAATGTTGGGATAATATAGCCATGAATTGTCACCATTGTCACCATTGTTGAGTTGGAATTCAATGCCACTAGCAACATCACTCAACATCATTAGGAGTTATTTCCATAGGGTAGAATTGAAAACTTTTGGGACAAGGGTTTCTTAGCAAAATGTGCTCCCTAAAGTCGATATATCGATGTTAGGGGAATTGTTTCAATTATACATGCATCGATTTATCAATGTTTAGGTTTCATTATAAGTTTATTTGTGTTGAATTGGGATTCATTCAATGGGATTTATAGGCCATTAGCGTTGGTTTAATGACCTTTCAGAGCATCATCAAATAGTTGTTTCATGGAGATATATTATGCATACACTTTATGTAATATCGACATCCATTGTTATAGATAAACCAACACTATTTATTTGAGACGTCATTATAACAATGTTTACAAAATGACATCAAACTCAAAGAAAATGAAAGTACGATGGTTTTCTTAAAAGGACTAATTTTGACATGTAAGCGTCGAAGCAATGTTGTTTTTTTACCCCAAATGTAGTAGTGTATATCATTCAATGGTTTGAATGAGAGATAAATTGATAATATCACTAGGATTTTTCCTTTTCATGTGATTGATTTTAATAGTGGTTTGAAGTACTTAGGTTTTAGCTTAAAATAAAATGGATATAGACATAAATACTAGGACTAACTCTTCTAAAAAGTGGAGAAAAATATTACAAATTGGTGTACTAGATGGTTGTCAACTAGAGGAATCATAACCTTGATTAATCCAGTCAGAGAATCCACCCATATTTAATGGTGTACCATATACAGATCTCAATTTGTATCTTGGATAAAGTTAGAAAGAGATGTTTCAGTTTCTTGTGGAAAGGGAACAAAGAAAAGGGAATTCCATTAGGGAAATGACAAAGAATTCCCAAAACTAAATTTTTAGGAAGTTGGGGACTCAAGAACATACACCAATTTGGAAATGAAATAACCACTAGAAATTTATGGAGATGGATCGAAATAGATTAATATGGAAAAAAGTGATCAAGAAAAGTATATTAATACCATTTCCTTGAAATATGGGATAATGTAGAAAAATAAATCATCAATAAATGCTTCTATGATTGGAGAGCTATTGTATTAACCTTTCCCTTCTTAGGGAATTGGATTTCCTGGAAGATAGGAAAAGGAAGCAGAAGGAGGATTTTCCTATATCCTTGGGTATGTTGCGGGGTCTCCTTTCCTCTAATTGAAAGTGTCTTGATAGTCCTCAAAGAAGAAGGAATTTAAACCTTGTGTTAATGGGTAAATCGAAAGATGCAGACATGAACTAATCCCCCTAGATCCACCTGGATATAGAACGAAACAAGATGAAACAAGATGCTTTCCCTAGGTTACAATCATTGAATTTAACTACCAAAGAAGGAATAGATAACATACCTTATGAATCGCTTCCTTATGTCTTTGTTGTTCCTTCTTTACTCCAATGTTCCTATGAGATTGGATCTGCAATAACACAAATAATCAACATGAAAGCAACAATAGTGAAATTCAATGAAAACCTAAACATGTGATGAAGGAGTCATGCAATAAAATATCAATCATTTTATGGGAAAGAGATGTGCCACCGTATTATATTAATGAAAGGTAGAAGATACAACCAAATCTCCTTGATGTCGCAATTTCCCTTTCAGTGGTCCTTTGTTCTAACACAGAAATACATTTGCTCTGATATTCACATGACGGTTTCTCTCAAAATCTTGATGGATGAATGGAGACCTCAAGCATCACTTGAAATAGGATTCATCACACAGTCTTCAGCCTATTCTTTCATAAATTTTTCTATGCTTCTTTATGCTTGTACCTCTAACCTTTTCCATGAGAAGCCTATCATTATATAGGAGAATCTAAAGTGGTTAAAGAGATGAGGATGATCCCATCAAATCAGAGAATTCAGTAGGATTGTAACCATATGGACGCCACCTCATATTTCTGGAAGATTCCACTTCTAGAGGCTGCTAGAACTTATTTCCTCTTTTAGTTTTAAAGTGTCACCGCGACCTGCCTATATAGCAGCCTACGGAAATCTCGTGGGCTAGCTATAGTGCAGCCTACGAAAATCATGGATCTTCGCACTGTGTAAAGGGAGCAGCCCGTAGTGACCTTCCAAAAATGCATCTTGCAAGGGTGAAAAGAGGTTTCTTTTCTCAGGCAAAAGATCATATTGGGAACCTAAACACATGTTTATGCAATCATCATCAGGGTGACCAAAATAATGTGTAATAGAATTCCCCCCAAATTATGAGGCTGGAACTCGAGACAGCCGAAATAATTTGTAAAATAAGTGTGTATGTGTCAAGAACTAGGGGCGCACCAATCAGGAACCTATAAACAATCAAGCATCTATACAATATCACACCATGTCTGAAGTAGGCATTCCCATTTTCAGACCGTAAATTATTGAAATCATAAATGTAGGTCATGGCCACTAATTATACAATGTGGATCCATGTCAACAAGATTTTGCATAGCCACTAGGAATACAATGTGGATCCATGCATCAAAAACTCAAGTATGAACATAGCCACGAGACATACAAGGTGGATCTATGTGTCAAAACAAATCACAAATACTCCATCACAACCTGGACCAAAAAAATGATGAAGTCCAGAGTCTTCAATCCATCGTCCGTTAGTACGATTCTAGTCACATGATTACAGATGTTGAAGTCGAACGTGAATAGAAACCACTTGATTACCAGTCATTAATGAAAAATGTTAACAAGTGCGAGGGAAATCACCATTGATGTCAATGACTCCCAAGGTACTCCAGTACAATCCAACAAGTGTGAATAAATGAGTTGAATTTGAACACTTGACAAAGTCTCTTGATCATGGATCAATGATGTGAATCCACTGTCGAAAGCGAAGAAACCTGCCATTGAGGCATGCAGGCTCTAAGGTACTAAATAATTTTTAAGTCTTTTTCCAGGATAATGAGTTGAAGTCGACATGAAAAGACTCATCACAGAAGGGCCTTGATGTATCCCCCATCAATGACACAAAATAAGTAACGGATTTAGGGTAGATAAAAATACATATGTGACTTGGAACTGACACAGGGAAGGCTGACATGGTAAGAATGGACAATTGCATATGACCGACTTGATAGAAGGTTTAAGTTGAACTTCTCTTGAACATATGAATGACATGACAATGATCTTGGTAGCATTGAATCAAAGACGGCCCAAGATATGAACTTGCAGATGGTCAGACAAGAGACAAATAGATTACCCAACCTAGATTCAAATGACAAAGAGGGGTGTCATGTTCAAGAGTGATGCTTACTGCCATTAATACAAATACAAAGACACATTCATTTCCCAAAATTTCCCCCACCATTTCTAGCAAGTACCTCCTTATTTTTACGCATGCTTGAGGAGGATAACATATTCTTGTCAATTTAATCTCATCCTTCGGACGAGTCCCTCAGAGTATATTTAACAAACCCTAAGAAGGAGTGGTTCAGTCCCATGCAGTCCTTTCGATATTTGTTTAACGAGTCCAAAGATAGAAAACTCAGGGGTTTTTCATGTTTTGAGAGTCTGAAAAACACTTAAAGAGAACTCTCCCAGTTCCTTTTTCATAAATTAGTTTGACAAGACCGAAAAGTGATAAATTATCGCCCATCAAATGTTTTCTTCAAATACTTTTACGAGCGTGAAAAGAATAAGGTCGCTCGACAATTTTTTTGTTTTTAGAGAGCATGAAAAGAGCTTAAATAATTCTCCATAGGTTTTGTTGTTTTCATGTTACCATAACGAGTATGAAAAGATGAAAAAAGTATACTTGATTACATTCTCATAAATTTTTGAGCCCGAGAACGAACAAACACTATTCTCGAGGTTTTTCTAAAAACCCTAAAAAGTAATTGTACATGCAACCAAAACAAATCAAAAAAGAATGTCCATACTTCGTTGTCGAAGGTCCTAATTTTTTTCCTGCAAGGAACAAAACACTTACAAGACCTTTAGAGTTAATGGGGTTTTGACTAAAATGTATTTATATAAAACAAAATATTAGGAAAAATGATAAAAAAGTAATAAATAGAAGCAAAAAGTTTTTTTTCACCATTTTATTTGCACTTGGTCAAAAACTTACCAAAAACCCTTGTTTTTTACCTCAACTTTGGCGATGGATTGTAGAGGCCACAGGGGATCATTCAATGAACACATTGCGTAAAATAAGTAAGCATCTCATCTTCTATATTTTCAACGAATTAATTTTTGTTTTTGATAGTAAAAAAACAATATTTTTTGATGATTTGGGACCGCTAGTCGTGCGTTGGGGCTGCCATGAGTGGCATATAATGGGCCTTGTGGAAATCAATGATTTCCACAGGTGCATTAAGGCACACTCGTGGAAATTCCACACTGTACTTGAAGCTTGATCGCGGTGGCCAGAAAACTAAAATGAAAAGTGAACGTCGACTCAACAAAAATCCCAAAAAATGTTGAAAAAGTGTGCTAAAGATCTTCTTTGTTTCCCATGCAGGTGTTTGTTTGCAAAGATGTTGGAATGGACAGAGCATGAGCACGAAGAAGATGATATTATGGCTTTAAATGATCTGGGGACTGTGAATGCACTCCGACAATGTGGTCTATTAAAATTATTCAAAGTTCAAGGCATGAGAGCCCAACGAAGATTACTAGAATATTTGGTTCATATGTAGGATTCAGAACAACAAGTGTTCCACGTGGGTGTTCATGTCATCTCTTTGGATATTGAGGATATTTATTTCCTGATGGGGCTGTCACGTCGTGGGGCATGAGTGACTCTGACAGGTGGTCAAGGTGGTGGTTTTCCCATGAGTGAGTACATTCGTCGGCATTATGAACCTGATGCTGAAAGACGTCAAGGAAAAGTAGCAATCCGAGGTGTGAGATATTTGACCCTCAGAACCATCCTTTTCACTATTGCACAGATGGCAGGGAGTTCTTCGCCACACATGGCACTCCAAAGTTACTTTCAATATGATATTGAATGCTTGGAATTTCAAGTATTCAATTGGTGTGACATTGTATTACGCAGCATGAAAATCCAACTCATGAAAAGCAAGAATGGGGACCTAAAACAATTCGGTTATGGCTCCATTTTAGTATCTTTGTTCCTAGAAAGAGTTCCACACCTATGCTTGCAGGTGGAATGGGGAATACCAGCTCCGAGAGACCCACAAATGAAAATATTGTGTGACCTGATGACACGGCATGTGGCAGGCCGTATTGTGAAGTATGATGATGCATTATTCAATTGTTTGGGACCGGAAATCCTGATGATTGATGATTATTCTTATGTCGGTGTAGACTTTCAGGGTGATCCATATTTGGTTCTCCCTAAGGGATCTCAGTGGGGAGATATAGGTAAGAAAGACATTTGTTTTTTACAATGTTTTTATGAGTTTTTAAAATATTTAATGTTTTTGCGTTTCCAATCAAAAGAATAATAAAAAAAAATTGATCATGCAGATGTAGGGCCACATCGACCCCCGAGCTCTTCTCCTATTCAAAGGCGAGAAGAGGCACGCGTAGTAGTTGGATGGGATGCTGAGGATTATGATGTGATAGAGAAGAACCTGGAAGGCTTGATGACAAACATCCCTAATATATCCATCGAGGATATCCTGAGGCGTTATCAATGCCATATAGTAGGCGTATCTGGCTCACTTAGTCGGTTACTACGTAGGGTAGTGAGAGAAGTAGTATGTTGTCACAAGAGGCATCCATGATGCCATTTTGTAGGGGCCATGAGCTCTATATTTTGATATTTTGATCTTCGTATGAAAAATCTTTTTGTAAACATTATATCATTATATATATATGTAT